>WBNH01000728.1:167633-254587 GCA_013401255.1 Urocolius indicus
GTTTAATTTCCATCAGAGCAGTGGAATATTTTGAAGTGAGTAACATTTACCAAGTCATTAGTTTTATGCAAACTAGGAAGGAAGATGAAAGAAAAAAAATTATCAATTATTTATAGATTGTTAAAATGTATCGTCGTGCAGTGCTACTGTATAGAAATGACAATTAGCCAAACTTACCTTCTATAATTAATAATGCATATATTATGCTCTTTGGGCTAACTAATCACCAGCTCGACAAATTTGTCTGACAGTGCTGAAGATACCTAATCACACGGCACGGGTTAAAACTGAACAATGTTCTCCTATGAAGGAATGGCCAGCTTGAACAGGCTTCTCGGCTATACTTAAAACTCACGCCGCGCTTCCAGTTGACAAAATGGTGGCCTACCGTAAGGGCTTGACAACCTGATTGGCACATGTGAAATTAAAATGCAAAGGCTCCTCACGAAAAAAAAATAAGGTTCCCCCCTCCCTCCCAAACTGGGTGGTTTGACTGATACACTGAAAGCAACCCACCGCATTTATCACCCTCTGCCTCAACTTGAAACTTCGGAAGACGGCAACAGCAGTGCTCCTTATGTCCAAGCTACTGGCCAGGCAGGCGCGGAGCAGCAGGCCACGCTGTGCAACCTGTTTCTCTGGCGGTACAGATTTGGAACCGGCAGATATAGCTCGCGAGGGGCAGCCGCTCCATTCGCACCTATCAAAACAACAGGCAGGGCTGCCACGCGTTCAGCGAGAGGAGAGGGGCGGGAGGGAGGGAGGGAGGGAGGCAGCACTGGCACCGGTGGGAAGGGATGGGGTCAAGGTGGTCTCAGTGCTCACACGCAGGTGGCTTCTTCACTCCAACCTGTTTTTCTCCTCCATGTCTTAAGCATCTTTTCTTTTTCTCTTGAAACTGTAGGTTTTTTTCCCCCTCTCCTTTGAAAAGCTCTTTTTTAAATTTTCCCCCTTTCCTCTTTTGTTTTTGTCCTTTGGGAATTTGACCTCAAGAAAGTGCCATCCCCATTTTGTGGGCTCCTAAGAGCATCCTTACAGTAGTTGTAGTGGGACTGGGTCACTTAGATGCTGACACACCAGACTTGTTAGCCTGTTGTATCTACATCATCCTCCAACCACAACGAGGTGTGAGAAGCTTCTGGGACACTTCATGCAGTGTCTCAGGTTCTGTAGTGCATAATAAATGGCACAAGATGCATAAAATCATAGAATAGTAGGGGTAGGAAGGGACCTTTAGAGATCATCTAGCCCAGCCCCCCTGCAGAAGCAGGTCCCACCTAGATCATAGTATTTAAGTAACTCTAGATGAGTGATTGTTAATTTATATATAGATGGTATCTTCAGTCTTGCAAACTGTGTCACTAGAGGTGGGTCATGTTCTGTCCCTGCTACAACCTTTGATTACAAAAGCATCGGGTATAAGGCACGAGGAATTTGGATGCACATAGGGAGTGTTGTTCCAACACATCTTGTCAAAAAATCCCTTGTTATGGAAATACTTGGATCTGTAACTACAGACCTTTCGATCTATAGGGTACAGCTGCATCCATGGTCAGTGGCTCGTCTTGGGTGTGAACCTGCACCCTGCCTGCTGAAAAGAACAGGTAAACCATGGTTTTGGGTTTACTTAGCCTTGTCCCACTGGTTTTACTGCACAATTTTGAAGGTAAGATCTCCTTTGCAAACTAAATGGCTCCTACCTTGGTGTTAAGCCTCAGTAAGGATTCATTAAAAGCTTTGATCACTGGCTACCTGTTAGTACACAAAATATTAAAGAGCTCTTCAAAATCACTGGGGGCAGCACAGGATATTTTTTCTAAAGTTTTATTTGTTATAAGCATACTATTTGTAATAATTTATGGACATTCTTGAATTTATAAATATCAAGGCTTTGCCAAATATTTTAACTATCCCTCCATGGCAAATTGTCTTTAAATACTGGCAGTTTTTTTCTTTTTAACATTTACTTGTGGACCAGAAACACTTGCAGTCTATTGCCCCTGGCCTTCTGTGAGAATGTTAGTTAGCAATGCTCATAAAAACTCAATTCATCAATGTGAACATAATTTGCTATGAACAGAAAGCTCACAAAAGGGTGAATTTGTCAGATAGACAGGTGGCCTGAGATCTCTCCCTGATACTGAACGATATGAATAATAGATTCTGGTAAATGTATGCCAAGACTTGAGCTGTAAACACAGCTGCCTCCATTCCCTTCCAGAATAACAGCTTCGAGATCGAAAGCACAGGAACCACAGTTCCACCTGAGGACTAAGCCTGTGCACGTACACACACACACACACACAAACACACACACACACACAAATGCAATGTACTTGCAGGCTCACAAAGAAAACAAGACCCGGAAAAAGGACGTAGCTGTTCCCAGCTCCTTTCACAGACCCTTGCTATGAATCGATTTTAACATGTGTGGGGAGCAGAAGGAGAGAATAATAGAAAACATTTAAAATATCTTTTAAAATATCTGCAGTCACAGAAATATCTCTTTCTGTGATCCAAAGGAAAAGAAACCAAACCAAAACAAAACTAACAAATCCTCAGCTGGCTTCTGTAGGTAAAGGATGCAAGACAGAAAAAGGTGTCATAATGTCACAGTTAAATATGTATAAAACAAAATTATGGAGCTTTTTTTGCTTTGATACCACTTCCAAAAATTAGTTAACTCTAATGATCCTAGCTAAACCTGCACAATGATTTGTTGTTGTTGTTGTTGCAGGCTATTGGTATTTATTTATACTGCATTCCGTTTTAGCTGGGTTTTTTAGGCTTAAATCATTAATTACTGTCCATAGACCAAGCTAGAAAGATATTATATGTGCAAAAATGACCTTTAGGCTTTTCTAATGAACAGCTTTCTGCTGGATGGTTGCCCAACATAACTTTAGAGCAGGCTGGAGCCTGTTCTAGGCAATCCCAATGACCGATGGTACAAAACAGTTGCTGTAATGTTTGGACACCAGTGGGAAGGACCTAATCCCAGGTCAGACCTCTCTGGCAGCATCAAAGAGGTGAGAGGAAAAGAACCATGGGACAATGACTTTATATTATAAACCGAGTCTTAAAATGGACTCAATTGAAGCCGGTCACTTTCATTTTGAAAGAGCATTAACAGTGTGGTACCAATGCTCTGATGCAGTTGACTTTAAAGGGTAGACATGTAACGTGTTACAGAAGAAAATGGCTGGCTGAAGTGCCAGTTTTGGGCTATCAAATGCTTTTATTTTTGCATTTCTAGCCGAGGACTCTTCGCTCTATTCTTTGCTTGGTCAGGGTTTAATATCTTTTCCCCTTATAGATATTAAACAAAGGACTTTTCCCACACTAACATGCTTTATTTTAGGGATAAGGCAGGCTCCTTATATGATCCTTCCCTGGCAGTGATAAAGCCCAGGAAATGAACTGGGAATTGTATCATCTGAAGTTCCTACATGTTTGTTAATATTTGTTATTTAGGGAGGATGCTTCTCTGTAATGAGTTGGCTAAGGTGAGAGACATGTAGCACTGAATGCAGAACCAACACATCCTAAAGCTCCCAAAATGTGACCGCATATGAGATATTAAAGGCAAAATGGAAGTTCTGAACAAATGAAATCACTGTCAGAATAATAAAAGAGAAATGAGCTATGATCTAATCTGTTTTCTAGCAGTGTCACAGAGGAGCTATAATAAAAGCTATTTGCAAAGTTCAGAATCATTTCCCGTGCAAAGCCATTCACACACTATACGACTCTGGACAAATGGAGGGGGTCTTGGCTTTGCCAAAAAAATTGTATGTGGATAGTTTACTATTAGTTTTAAGTTTTTGCACCTAAATTTCCCAGTTGACTGCAATTTAAGCTCTTTGAGGTGGCACATGAACCTGTGCACCTGGCTTTCTCTCTCCATTTCTGGTGTCTCATCTTCACTCATTTCCAACCCCAGACTGCAAGCATAAAAGACAAACAGAAAAAGAATAAAGTGGCATCACTGGATGCTTATCTAACCTGCTTTTGCACCATGCATGCTACAAATGAGAGCACAGCAAGAGATGTATTGTGTCCTCATTGGAAATGCTCACTCTGTTCTTCTCCTTGGAACAATGCATGAAGTGCATCTCACTTACGGTGTGTGCCTCTATTTCTGTGGCATCGTCTCTATAAGCAGTGTGTGAGGAAGAGGCTTACAAAAGGGGCACAAGAAAAGGTGAAGTGAGTATGTAAATACCTCTTTCCTCCCTGATATTCATGATGGATGATGGAGGTACACTTGGAGTCATGCACAGAGGTAATGAAGCAGCTGCTCTGTACAGTCCTCCTTTCAAAGCAAAGCAAAGCAACTTAGAGTTGTTCAAAATAGTGATAGCTTCCTTGTGCTATTTTTTTTTTTTTTTGCATTTCGAAAGGGATATAGGTTGAGCAGTTGGGAACAGGACTGAACCATAGGGAAGAAAATATTGAGCTGAGGTTACCTTAGGCTGTGGAAAAAAGTATGAAAAGGTGAAAAAACACATCCTCTACTGATTTCTGCACAAGTGGAATAACAGCAACCAAGCTCTATGTAGATCTTTTCTCATTTCAATTCAATGCCTTTCATTATAAGAAGATTAAAGCACGGCAGAGGGAGAAAAAGAAAGAGAAAATACTATTTCCACAGTATGGCATTTCAAACTCTTGGACATGTGCAGTGAAGATTTAAAAGCAGTATGGATCCCATGTATATCCATAAAGACTCCTTGTCAGTCAAAGCGAATGGGGACTCAGATCTTCTACTCACATGCAAGGAAACTAAACAGATTTGTGGGAAAAGCAGCAACGATAGCAAGCTGTGGGACCACCTTGGCTCCCTAAAGCTTGACAGGATAGCTAAGAGGTTTCCCTCTGTATGTGTGTGCTTATAAGTTATGTCCTGTCCAAGATGGTTTCTATTGAAAATGCACATTTATATGGTAATTCATCATGAAGACCTGGTGATGAGTGGTAGTAAATCACCTCCTGGACTTCATAAGGCTGGGCACTGTCTCACTCTGTGAGAGAGATTCTTTCAGACCTGCCTGTGTTGCTTAGCAAAGAGCCCTGTAAAAATACACCTAGGATTCATGTACACAACCATCATACAAGTCTCAAAATGGGCAAATAGCTTCTTTGCACTCAAATCGCTTGGTTGTCTCTGCTCACACCTCTCCCTAGTTCTCCAAATTCCTATTGCACTCATCTTCCTTATCTCAATTTCCTCCTTGCTTGTCAGTCTTTTTCTTTCCCTCAAATATGTCTCATGGTCCAATTTTTTTAAAATAAATAAATAAATTTCAGAATCACAGAATGAATTCAGAGTTTGTTCAGTAGCAACAAATCTATTACCCAGCATACCTTAAATCTTAGTCTTTTTACACTTTACTGGACAAGGGAATTACTATGCAAAAAGGCAACACAGTCTTCCTGCTGCCTGCAAAAGCACCATCATGCAGTCAGTGTGAGTAACCAGCAAAACTCAAAGAAATCAAAGAAATATATCAGGCATTGCCTCTCTGTGGTAAGACCTAAGACAAATATTGAGATCTCTGCCTGGTGGAAGATGGTATTGCTGTACCAATAGATGACTGTGTAACTGATTATGGTGAACTGAAATGTGGGAGCTCACCCAGTCCTGTCAATGCATGATGGACTTCACAGGGTAATTTTGGTAATTTCTGGCATACTGAATGTGAAACCTAAATGGACAGCTTCAAAATAAGAACTGTAACCCAACCCTGCTACCTATCCTATTATAATGTTAGATCACAGAATACATCTAAGTTTGTTCCATGGTATTGAAGCATTTGAGTTTCATGTTGACTTATAATAGCGCTTAAAATGAGCCTGTTGCAGAAAATATGATACTGTGTACCTAAGCAAGTCTGTTCTGAAAAAGAAAGTTGATTTGTGTTATCTAACTTTGATATTATTGACATCTACCCCACTCCGCTTCCAGATCTCCAGTCCCAACACTCCTCGAATACAAAACATTATATGTATTTCTATTGATATATTATTGTTCATTCTAGGCTTTCTTTCTGATACAGCCTCTCATTTCCACCTCCATGCTGCTACATGGTTCCCTAATTATGTCTAATTATTGCACCACCGTCAGCAATAAAAAAGGATTTAGTCAGGTACGCTTGCCATGGTATTTCTGCATGTGGTTCAGCTAATCCTGCTGTTTCCATCACAGATACATCACCAGTATAGTAAATGTATTTACAAAGGAAAGAGTGGTGTATAATGAACAGCATTTTATAAGCAAGCAGATGCATTATTATTCATGACAAGGAATATACCACATAGCTTGCAGTGCACAAACTGATCAAGAAACAAGATGCATACATAGATTTTCTGATCTTTTTCCTGTACCCAGAAGTCACAGTAAAACTACATGGCTCTACAAGTAATAAATTACCTTAAAGCCACAGGAGAATCCCCATGCATAGAGGAGTCCTTTGGTGACTTAAAGCTGCCACACTGATTCTTCTGAACAACTTGTGACTTGGAGCCGACTCCAATAGACCTTAGCTTTTTGTCTATAGACTCACAAGATAGATGTGCTAAAATATCTAAGGTCTAATTAGGCACAAACATCCAGCAGAGTGTTGAGAAAAGACATAAAAAAAGAGGAAATAAAAAAAGGAGAATATTTGGAAAAGGGCGTTCCAGGAAAGGAAAAAAAATCAGTGTATGAGGCATCTATGGCCAAACAATGTGAAGAAAAACATAAATCTGATGTAGTGAATGAAATAAAGAGTAAAAAAGGTCAACATTCCTCCCAAGGATATGTAACCAACCTCCTGGAAAACACACTGTGATTGCAAGTGTAGAAGAGGCAGGCTGGTGCACCAGGGGAACTCAGCTCAGCAGCCTCACACCATCCAGGCTACACAATCTCCTGACACGCAATATTGCTCTCAGTAAAGCCTCTCAGCTTCTGGACATTCCTACACTATTTCTCCAGCATGTTGTCTTTGAGTGAACACCTCCTTTACCTCCTGATGTAGGAAAATATGTTACAGGCACACAGCTGGGGTAAAGGAGTCTGTGGTCACAAGCTAGAAAAGAGCTGATTTGCCCAGGTCACAAGTCCCTACAAGTACACCTACACTATTTGGAGGTTTGAGATGGCCTTATCTGGGTGTTATAATTTTTCCATTGAAGAGAAAAACCCCCAAGTGTTATGTATACTTATACACACACACATACACATGTATATATATATATATATATAAACACACACACACACATATAATAATAGCTGACAAGAAAACAGGAGTACAAAAAGAAACATTTCTTCACTAAATACTCAAGTTAATTCTTCATATATATAAAAAAAAAAACAAACCCAAACCTAAACTAAACAAAACCCCACTCCTACTTCCCCCACCAAAACCCAGCAGTTTGGCATTTCTGAAGAAAAGTTCCTAAGTAAAGTACCCCAAGCTGCTTTCTATGTTTAGTGGAGGAGCCTGAGTACGTCAGTAAGTCTACAGCTCCACTTGAACCATTGCACTAAACATAAAGATGGCCCTTTCTTCCCTGAAACTTTCTGGGCCACAAGCTGGATGTGTCAGCAATATAGCAGATGGAGAAAATGTATACAAAAGTGTATTAATTTTGTGGCCCAGTTTATGCAGAGCATATATTTGTTCAGATTTCATATAGGATTTTAAATCTTGGTTTAACCCTTACTAGATAGATGTGAAGCTTAGGAAAGAGGATGAAAGTAGAGCAGAAATGTTTGTAGAGTGGGAGAATGGAAACAAGAAGGGTGCTATCACTGCTTGCTTTGGTACCTGGTTTACACAAGTTAATCTGCATGCCTCAGTTTACTCACTGTGAAATATTTGTACTGATGCTATCAACTACACAGTGACTTTGCAAAGCTTGGTTAATTAGCTCATAATTAAGAAGGTTCTTCATAGATGCATAGAATAGTAGGGGTTGGAAGGGACCTTTAGAGATCATCTAGTCCAATTCCCCTACCGAAGCAGATCCATCTAGATCAGCTTACATAAATAATAAAGCTAAATAAATAAAGTTAAATAAATAAAGCTAAAAAAAAACCCCACAACACTGTGATTTCCCACTCCCCCCTTCTTGTTTATTTTCAGGGAAAACCTGCTGATGTGCCTGCATGTTCACATATATTCAGGTGAGAACATTTTTATTCCCTCAGAAACCGCCCAAAGACAAAAGGACTCTGCATGCCAGCATGGAGAAGTATTTCTGAGAACATTCATACCAGATGTGAGCTCATGACCATCCTGAAAAACTCTTTTCATTGTTTGCACAGCGATTTGTCAACGAGTTATAACTGTTCATGAATTATTTGCTGAAGGAAAAAAAGTACATTTCTCTAACAGCTTTAGAGGCTGGTCTACACACACTTCTTCTCAAACTGCCTCAGCTATAGCCGTTTAGAAACCAAACGCAGCCACTTTGGTACAACACCCTGCTGCGGTCAGAGACGTCCTCGTATCTACGATGAGGCGACTCAATTAATTTTTACTGTGGTCTACTGAGAAACTCTAATGAGAGCTGCAAAAAGCACTCATTTATTTATTTATTTCTGTTCCTAGAGGTTTACTGGGTAAACTTAGAGGCGTCGTCTGTGCTGGCAGCAGCACAGCAGCCTCAGCTGGGCTGGCCAAGCGCTGGGCTGCCGGCACAGCTGGGCTCGGCCGTGGCTCCACGGGGCCGGTGGGATGGAATGTGGCTGCTGCAGGACTGGCGGATGGCACTGATGGGCAGCCGTGGGTAAAGGCACTTGCAGAGTGGCTCTGTGTTTTGTGGAGGTTCTGTGTTCAAAGAAGCCTGGGGTAGGGGTAAGCCTCCAAAGGATTTTTGGTTTCTTTGAGATGAAAAGAACAAGATTTTTCTTAAAAAGAGAGTAATTACCAGGTTTTACACCTTTTGCTACATTGTGACTGTTAAGGTGCTTAATTTTTGTGTTCTTGGCAACTTTGATGGAGCCTCTAACCCTCAGAGATCCTGGGCAATGCACTGAGAAGGATTCAGCAGCTTCAGCGTAAGTGCATCCAGCAGCCCCGACTGGCCCAAGACCATAAAATGCACACAGAGCCACAAACAGCAGTGGAACCACAAAGAAAATATTCTCCGAGATTCTTCTGGAGTTGTAAAGGTCTCTGCCTGAGCTTCCTTCACAGCCTCTGCCTCTCTGCTAGGTTTAGGTGGTCTTGTTCTTTTTTTTGCATGACATGGTAGCAGCAACTGCCTCCTCAACCCACCCATTGCTCACTAGCAAGGAAAGCACTTGTTGACTGCAACATTACTGTGTAAGCTAGGCCTTAAAGAGGCTTAAGTTCTAAGTATCACTTTAATACTATTATAAAGTAAATACTTATAACATTGAGTATTATATGTGAATATTAGACATTAAAAAACTTCCTCACATGCTCTACAATAGACTTCAGGCATTTTCTGTGTTAAAATTGAGGCAACTTTTGGGTTAGCACTGGCCTAGTCTTTATCTGGTTTGGCAATTTATCCAGATGAGTTTTCTATTGAGGCATGGTGGGGAAAGGTAAGACTTACAGACACAAATAACCCAGTGAAGCTGGTCCTGTGTGCAAACTGTGTGCAAATTTACCTTATGTCACTATATTCATCCACACTATGTGCTCTTTTATTCAAACCAATATAGCCAGAGAAGGATAAAGATAAAAACCATCCCTTAAATTCAACTCAGCCCCAAAACACTGTGGGACTTAATGACTGATACACAGTGGAAGTGACAGACGGGGAAAACCCTGTTAACCCTGAGGTCCAGAAGATAAGCTAAAACATTTTCAAAGAATTCATCGTGCCTGGCATCATAAAAGTGGCTCAGTTCATTAGGTGAATAATTCCCAGTGAATTTTAAACGCAGCTTCTCTGTAAGTGATGCACAAAAGAAGACCGGTCTAAACCCTCCATTAAAATAGTCTCTGCAGTAAATTCGACAAGCTTAAGCAAAAAAAGTATTTGTATCAACTGAAAAGCCTACATTTATGTAGTACCTTATTCAAAAACTCAGGAGAACATACAGTATGCTATCTGCAGGATAGCTTTTTTTTTTTTTTCCTCCAGATGTCTCTTTTTCCTTCCAGAAGTTGCAGAGCATTGGACAAGCAGTAACAGATGATGAACACATGCATAACTACAAATGGGCAAGCTGATTGTTTTCAGAATTGGTATAAACATTTGCTCTTGGATTGAGATTTAGCCCATAGCAAATCTTTACATTCTCGTTATAAACCTCTGACAAAAAGAGCTTTTAATGAAAATGCTGACAGTGTGAAAACGTGGTTATGGTCAGGAAAACAAATGGATAGAAAGTGGCATTTTGTAGTTCCATATGCATACTTCATCAGGAAAGTCTTTGCTAAGTTTACATTTCAAAGCAAATGCTTGATGATAACTGCTTCTCCTACCCTTTCCATTTAGGTCCCCCGAATCTACTACTATTGCTGCTATCTCCAACACTAGCATTAAAACAACCCCCAACCAAAAAAAAACAAAGCAAAACAAAATCAGAGTCTGGGATATGAACTTCTCTGAAAGCTTGGTGAGAGAGCCAGCAGCTGGATTTTTAGCATCTCTTTTGGTTTTGATTATATAGATAACAGTTGAACCCAACAATCCCAGTCAAGACACGATCTCACTGTGGTAGGGTGTTAAAGACTGAAAAAAGAGAGGAAAAAGCACACATGGGGAAAATAACTGCATTGTGTGTTTGCATGACAGGGGTGACAGGAGGCAGAGGAGGAGGAGGACAAAGGGCCCAGAAGGACAGGAGAGGTGAAACATGCACTCTGAGAAGGCTTTCCCAAAGGCCATTGCTACTTCTTGGGAGGTATAAAAAGAGGTCTCTGTCACTCTCCTGCCTGAAAGTGAGGTGTCTGGAGGGTTATGACATTTCTTCTAAACTTAGACTTATTGTTATTTTGGGCTACTGTGATGAAAGTGCCAAGATGTGAAAGGAGGAGGATTACAGTGTTGGAGAGTGTTTCAGCCCTGCGTTATAAGATACAAAAGCAAAATGAAAAGATGATTTAGGGCATCTGAGACACATAAGGGGCTGATATTTCTAATACAGGACAAGAGAAGGTCTGTATGCCTTTGTACCCATACTAGAAATGAATGGGTATTGTCCAGTTCTGGAGATCCTTATTATGAGAAAGACACTAGAAATGGTCAGGGTACTCACACAACCCTAAACTGTAAAACTAAGTGAAAAATCCCTGAAGTTCAAATACTGTGTCAGAAGCAATGATGTATGTGGTGAGATAGAAAGGAGCTTGGTTGAATCATTACTAAGGATGTCAGAGAAATGGCAGTGAACTACTAAGACCTGAAAGAGGCGAACCTGAAGGTCAAGACAGCATCTCTTTTGAAGCCAGCTATGGTTTTGTTAGTGACTTCAGGACGACCCAAATTCTACTGCAAGGACACAGAGGAAATGCTCTGCACAATGAAGAGGATATTGGAAGTAAATGCTTTTGCATAAAGCAAATTAAAATGTGGCTGAATTTCAGGAAGACCTCCTGACAGCAAGATTGCCCGTGGAACTGGAAAATCCTCATGCTGCCACAGACAGTAAACAAATATGCTGCTCAGAAAGATTTCTCTGGCTTGTGGTATAATGAACACAGAATTATATCATTGCAACAATATACGCCCGCTGAATTTGACTCCACTTGAAGAGATGAGAGCTCTTAAGTTGCTACATTGAAAACAATTTAATTGAACCTGGCTAATTAGAATATAACAAGTAGTTAAGAATTATGCAATGCTTTAAAATTCTTTTAATTAATTTGAAATTCTGATGGCAAATTAGTAAATGTGCGTCAGTAACTTCCCGTGCTTGACTCAATACATCACAGGAAAAAAAAAAACAAACAAGATGTATTTTGTCAATAGGGACACTCTGAGAAAACATAATGCGAATAGAACATAATAATGTAGAGTGAGGAATAATTAATTAATTCCAGCTTCAAGATAAGATCACTGTGTCCTGCTGACCCCACATGTTAATCAGTTGATTGATTAATTGCTACAATCATAATAATTATAGGGTGTAAATCTAAATACATTTAATGATGGTTTACACTTAGAATAAAAATGTCTTTTATGTCTGCTTATCTTCATCATTTCTTGAAGCCTGGTAATATTTTTTGTTTGCCATAAATAAACCTGATGCATTTTTAGATGTTATCTTTGTGATGAGGTAGGCATATACCTCATTCATCTGATCAGCAATATTTTTTGTGCGGCCTCCACCTCCTGTCTGATGAAAAATATGTTCCTAGATGAGAAGCAATTGATTATGTGCAGTAACCAATACAGCTTAATCAAAAGCTCATCCTTAAATGAAAGGCAAGTGGACCTACCAATAAGGCTATTGTATAGTCATTGGCTGTCTTTAACAGAAGACTTTTACATGTCGAATGGTTCTCCCACTACATAAACTCACTCTGAGGTGAAATGGCAAAGCAGATCAGCAGTACAGAAAAATATTAAACAGCCCAGAGAAAATTATGAATTCATCTGTTGATTTCTGATTTATAGGCAGCACAGAAGATCTTGACAACTACATCATCTTTGAGTTTGTGCTGTTTCTCATTAAACCTAATCATGTTTTATGACCACTAAAAGATAGGTACAGATCCTTGTACCTCGACTGGCATAGCTAAAATCCAGTTTTCTACAGAAAAATACATGAAAGCAAGAAACAAGGGCTACTCAGTTAAATCTGCTGAACGTTGTTAAAATTCACTATTAAGAATTAGATCTTGAGTTACTAAGTCAGCAATGAGATCTTTTACCAGGAGGGACAAGTAGAAGTTATAATTGTTTGTACTCTTTATGTCCCACTGATGAGAACTCCCATTTCTATCATGGCCAGTCTGGTTAAGATGTCCTACGTGTTTCTACTTACAACTCCTCTATATTTCTTTTGCATTGAAAGGGAGCCTAAAGCTGAAAAAGCAAGGCAAAACACCTTTATGAATGAAGCATCAAATTGCTTTGTTTTCAACATTTATTAAAAAAAGCCCACCTTCATTTTCATTTCATCCTTGATTTTGCAAAACAATAAGAAGTCTTAAATGAGTGTGTGCCTTATTTTTTTTTTTTCAAAGAAAATATGAGTTTCTGTTAACATACAGGCCTCAATGACATATTTCATGACCATTTTCAGTTGTGTAGCTCTAGAAATTTCATACTCTTTGTTTATAGAGTTGGTATTCATATACTGCTTTGCAACTCTCAGTTTGCAGTGATATTTGTTAAATAAATAATGCTAGGTTAGGAATTCTAGTATAAATATTTTAAAGAGCCACTAAAACATTAAAAAAAACCAAAAAAACAACCCAAAACAACTAACTAGGCAAATTCCAAGTGAATGAACTTTTACAGCCTTCAAAGGGTTACCTGACCTTCTACTTTTGCAGCTTGCTTGACTCAAAGTTACAGCAATGGAGGAGATAACAGTGAAACTGTACTATAAAAATAAATTACTATCATGAATATTAAGCAACAAGGATATAATAAACATGACTGCTTACATGATTCTGATTTATTGATACTGATTTGCTAGTAAATTATCAAACAAAGTACTCAGTTTAGTTGTTCAGGAACATGTGCAAAATAAAGCTTGGTGGACACTTCCCAAAGACCTTGACATCTGTGACTGAATTCATACTTAGGGATTCTTGGTGCCTATTTTCCTGGTACATGATGCAGTGGTGTATTTACTTTTTATTTCCACAGCTGTATGGGTTCTTTTCTTAATTTTTGTCTGCCTGGTTTCCTTAAACTCTCTTTTTTTAACCATGTATAGTTTTTAAAACTACTATCATGGAGGTTCAGCTCTGACACAGTGGAACAAATCCAGCTGCAAAATCTCCTAAAGGCTGTTCATGCTTGTTCTGTTAAATAGTGCTCACTTTGAGTCAAGAGGTTTCATTACTATATTTATGAACCTCTTGGCACCAGGAGTTGGGATTTCCCAGTGCTAAGCATTAATGCATTTTGTATCACTCTTTAGCATCAGGAACTCTAGATCACTGGTGCTGACGGGTTAAAGACAGTTAAAATCCCAAGATCTTTATTTCCATTTAGAAATCTTTAGTGAATGTGTGCATACTTGATCTGTGTGTGTGTACGTGTGGATGGTCTGAGCAAGTCTCAGGTAGCAGAGGTAGAAAGCAGTCTACCACAGTCACTAATCAGTGGTTCTGTGACTGCAGATTTTAAGGAATCTCAGCAGCCTGCTGCCTATATTCTGCATCAGATATTTGTTATCCAAATTGATGGAAAGTACCCTATCTGAAAATAGGATTATTCTTCTTTAAATGTAAAGCCTGCTTTGTGCTTATGTGGCTTATATCACTTCATGACATGGTGTGTTATGTCAAACCTAAGATTATTTTTGGAGATTTCTGAGACAGAATCTACTTCATTTTGCCTGTCATCAGCCTAAAGCATGTGCCAAAAGACCACTTTTTGAGGCAGTGATTCACAAATACCATCTGAACTAAAGGACAGCTATGGCTTCAAAGCAAAAATACACATCTTGGATCAAATTCTACTAACATCTCCTGAAGTGGTGAACTCTCATCACGCTTTTGATACCTCTTTGTAGAGGATTTATATCCACACAGTGGGCTAATTTAAAAAAAAATAGTTAATACACTTAAGCTTGCAAGCAAGAATGTAGCCTTGATCAGGTGCCCTGATCTGTGGTGTAAAGAAAAAAAACAAGCAAAGACCTCAGCTGCGGAGAGCACGGGTTAGTTCTGGCTGCATGCGAACATACAGATGCAAATCAAACACGAGCCAAGGAAAAGGCTATTCTAGAAGTGGCACTTGATAGCCCAGGGCTGGAGCTGCAGAAGCGTGTATAAACCTGCCTGCCAGGCAACCCTTCCTGCTTCTCTTGTTTTGTTTGTGTTTGAAAGGGAAAATGGAAAAGGAGCAAAAGAAAGCAGTTGTTGCAGTTTGCGTGCTCACTTTATTTGCCCTGCTTATGAGTAGACACCCTGTGTAGAGACCAGGGAAATTTACTCCCTATTCCTCTTTACTTTCAATATCACCTGTAGCAATGTGGGGAGAAGATACACAGTACAATTTAGATTGGGTTTTAGTCCCAGTCACCGCTCACCTCACACTGTCTCTCTGTGTGCAGCTATTGTCCTTTACATGACACTGCCAGCAGTGCCAGCTTGCAAAATATTTCCCTTATTCACTGTGGCTCTCCTGATAATGAGTTACAAACATCAGGTATCTCATATGAGCTTAAGCAGATCTCCAGTTCTCTGTCATATTATAGGTTTCTAAACCCTTTGAGAATCCCAGCTTTTTGAATGCTTCAGATCTTACTTTTTGTACAAGTGATTGCTACACAGTTTGATTTTCTAACCATCTAAGCCAACCTAGGTGAAGAGTTTTTATGCCTGGTTTGCTTCTCCTTTTTTTTTTTTTCTTTCCCCTCAGTGCAACACTGTCACTCAAAAGTGTTTAACATTGAATGAATCAGACCATGAGCTGCTGGTGAATTAGACTCTGCTCCTGATCTTAGGGAGATTATCTGTGTGATATACTACCTTCCCAGACAATTAAAGCATTATTGCTTCAGCCAAAATATAACAATAGTCAAATGGGTTAACAGGCTAATTCATTTTATATAGAAGGGAGTCAAAGGGAATAGTTTGACTCTGGGAAGCAAGAGAATTTGTGTTTTGTTTTAAATTTGTGGGCATTTCAAGTTCAATGCCTGCACTACAAGTACAAAGCTGTGAACTGCAGAGATATTTCTGCATCTAAGGAAGTGTCCTTAAAAGTGAAAGTTTTGCTCAATGAGTGTCTTGTGCAATAGGTTACCTCGGGGCTGCACACTCCCTGACACTGGTTTAGGAGGAGAATGTGCAGCACTACTCATTGCTTCCATTCCCACACTATTTCTTATTTTACTTGACTTCCCTTTTTAGCTGTTATGTGATACAGCTGGTGTAGTACAGCTGCTAAAGATGCTTTTCTGCAGCCACATTACTCAGTTTTCCAGCACTACTTTTTCACAATTTGTGTCCCTCAAGAGACATTATAAATCCTATTAACCTCGAACTCTATCCCAGCCTTGGTAAGAGCACAAACCTACCCTCACATTTAGTCAACATTACTTTTCCAAAGTCTTTTAGTTCACAATCGCATTTCCTGTGGCAGACCCAGATCCACTCAAAACAGTGATATCTGGGAAATCTGGCCTGTGTCAAGCAATGCCATGAGGTGATGCTTTCAAGGAAGGGGAATTTAGGCTTCCATCCTGGCAAATATGCCCCTGATTTAACTTAAATTCTCTCTGAAATTCAGTGAGTGTTCTGGAGATAGTGTTCTTATTAATTCAGTCATATTATGGTATTTTATCAGGCCCTTGAGCAATGCAGAATTTTTCTTTTCCGTGTATGTATGATGTTATGGTAAAACGTCAGGATAGTTTTTTGACCATTCATGAATCTGTGCCTAATTCATGAGATTTTTACAACATTTAATTTCTTGTCTCTTTCTCCATACCAGTTTCAAATCATTTCTAGAACATTTCCAGAAAAAAAAAATGAACTCTTATAACTCCTTTCTGACTGAATACTGCTCTCAAATGGTAAAGGTACAGATAAAACAGGGTCTGTATTACTTAATTTTACTTCATCCAAAGATTTGTCTTAGTCCTAAGTGTGAAAGCTAAAGTTATCCACTCTCTTCTGGCTCATTTAATGCGTTATTATCAGGAGTCTGATCTGAAGCAGAGAAAAGTCTTCCCTGATGCCATGGTGCTATGTACACTTTTCATCATTCTAAGCGAAAATTTTCTAATATTGCAAGGTAATGATGCATATGAAGGCACATTATATGGCTGGTTTTACCTGCCAGGACTTGAGTACCTACAACGTTGCACAATATGGTGGAGAAATTTCCAAGCAAAGAGTCTGATGTCAGGAGCACTTGGGCAGTGTGGTCAGAACATGTCAGTGCTAGAGAGCCCTGAGGTAGATAATAGTCACAGAATCTGAGAATGGTGGGAGAGTTGGGAGGGTCCCCCAGAGATCATCCAATCCCACCCCTGCTAAAGCACCACAATCAGGGTACACAAGAAAGCATCCAGGCAGATTTGGAAACCTCTAGAGGAGACTCTATCACCTCTCTGGGCCCTTGAAAGATGAATATAAGTGAACACAGCTTAAATTTACCCAGGGCCAAAGCTGCTCTAGGTGCTCCATAAAATTAGTGCTTACTCTGAATACTACACCTGTGTAGTTTACGTCTTCAAATATTGTACTACTCAAGATCTTCAAATGCTTACATGATGAGGACCAGAGAACAACTCAGTTGTCATCTGTTGTCACCAAGACATTGTTGTGCTACTCTTTGCTGGTTCAGACCCAATGTGCTACCACACAAAGAAGTGTGCTATAACTCTTATTTGGAGAAGGTAGCAACTTTTATGTAGTAAGAAGGTGAATGAAGAAAGGAAGAAAACATAGCACTGCAGGTGATGACTTTCAGCAGCCACTTCTCTTGTTCTTGAAGGTTTTCCTTTGCCATCCCCTCCTGATCTTCTCTTCCCACTTCCCTCGCCTTATCTCTTCCATTTTGCACCTCTGAAATTGTGTAACTGGGGTATTATAGTCTGCTTCTCCTCCTGTTATTACTTTCCCCGAGTGGAATCCTCACTCACAAGCCTGATGAAACATTTTTCCCCTCAAACCCACAGTGTCAATTCTCACTCTGTCAAGAGCTCCAGATAACCTTCATGAGAAGTTCCTCTCCCCTGCCTCCTGCAAACACTCCAGGTTACAGAGATCTTGTTAAAGTCACTAAAGTGCTTCTTCTTTCTCTTTTTTATTTTTTTCTCTTCTTTTCTTCCCAGTGTTGTTGCTCAGATTTCTCAGTTTCTCTTTGTCTCCTCATTCAACATTCTCTCTTGTTCACTTTTCTCTGAGTTTCTCATATGCTAACCCACATATGAACTCTCAAATTGGCTTCCTTCTTGCTTCTCCTCTTTCTTTACTCCTACAAAAAGAGTCTCCTAACCACAGACGAAACTGAAATAACGCAAATATACTATCTTCTGTGTCCCAAAACTAAGCAGAAGAGGAGCAAACTGAAATCCTTGTCTTTTTCCATTTGCAAGTTTTTGATTCCACACTCTGTCAACCAGCAATTGGTGTGAAGCTAACAGAGAGTCACTGGAGCCTCAGCGGGGGTTGGACTAGATGATCTTCAGAGGTCCCTTCCAACCCCCACCATTCTGTGTGTGATTAATCTGGCTGATTATAAATATAAACAACTTTTTTTTTTCCCTGCAAATTGAAGTGAGGCATTCTGCTTCCCAGATGACATTTCTGTTAAACATACAATAACTCCTCCTGCTCCCCATAAACATTAATACTCTGAGCACCTGTGTCCTATGGTAGGTATGAGCTCAGAAAAAAAAAATAATTGAGTCTTTTTAGTGCTTCTGTAATCGAGGACAAACCACAGTTTCAACATTATCCTGTCTATTAAGGGCTGTTTGCAAATCCTGGCTCCAAAGCACTATGCTGGACCTACCAAGTACGGCAAAGTTCTTGAAAAAAGGCTCTCGCTGAGCAGACTACTGCAGATTTGTATCCAATAATTTATTGTGTAAGCATTAAACCATTCATATCACAAACACCTGTGCAAGCCAGTTGGCCTAGTCAATTCTTGTTTAACATTTAATTATGAATAAAATTAGCATGAGTTAAGAGACAGGCCAGGCATCCGCAATAAAATTTCCACTATGCTAAAAAAAAATTACAACTGTAATAACAAAATAGAGTAAGCTGGGGTAGAATATGTCCCTCCCGCACAAACTTTTGCATGACAGCGAAATCCAAGTACAAATTATTTAAAAACTTTAAAATTGCCTTTAATGATAATTGTAAAGCCTCCACCAGATTTATAGGACCGACTTAATATGGTTTTTCAGTTCCTTTAATATTTAAAGCAGATTTCATAGTTGCTGCAACCCTCTCTGAGAGACTCTTCAGATTCTCCTCTTTTCCTCAAAAGGTAAATTAACAGATCATAGAATTGTTGCAGTTGGAAAAGACCTTTAAGATCGAGTCCAACCACTAACCTCACGCTGCCAAGCCCATCACTGAACTAAACCATATCCCTCAGCACCTCATCTATGTGTCTTTTGAATATCTCTAGGGATGGTGACTCACTAGAACATTGTGTGTCAGGTAAAGTTCATGGATATTCATGTTTAAGAAAATAAAAAAAGCAAAGCCAGTCTAGAATCAGGCTCCATGTGCACAGGTGGTGTTACCTGGGCTTTATTCGTAGAGCAAAACCCCACAGAGGGGAAAATGGTTCATGTGTAGGATTTCTTTTCATTTCCCTTACACTAACTTAGTTAAAACTTTCCATGAAAAAACAGAAAAAAAGGGAAGAAATGTTTCCCCACTAATTTTATTTTCAATGTCCTTTATTGCTGTGCATATTGGGCTATTTTCAACCTCAAAAAAAAAACCCAATCTATTCATAGACATATGCTCAAATCTCTTTCTTTTTTCCCTAAAAGAGTTACTTCCAGACCTGGGAAGATCTATTTAAAATGCTGTTGAATAGAAACAGTTTGCAACTGTGAAGGAAAGGTCATTGAAAGAGAACTAGGAGGTTACTGGGGCATATTGTTCTTTGACACCTCCTGGGAACAAAAAGCCTGGAATGAACCTCCTTAGTTACCAGTTTGCTGCTATTACAAATATGACGGCCTCTCCAGTGGAGGTATTTTCTTGCTTTGATTGGAGACTGTGAAATAATATGGTAGCTACAATGAATGGGAATGTTACAGCTTAAATATGTTTGTAGCCAGTTGATACACCTCTCTTGTGAAAGACAGTTCTTTAGTTTAAATTGCACTGTCTCATCTATATTTTTTACTTATTTCACTCAAAATGATCATATAACTTTTTTGTCTGTATTCTGTCAACACCTGTAGATTAAAAGCCATCTCTTCTAGTCTCTCTCTGTCTCGTATCAGCATCTCTCCTAAAATGTGAGAGGTTTTTCTTTCTATTCCAATATCAGTTAATCATTCTTGAGTTAGAATGTCACACATCTTTCCAGATAAGGCTTCAAAAAAATCTTCCAAAATCTTTCCCAGTCTCCAATGAAAATACCTAGTACCACTTTCTGGATGAGCTGTTACTATTAGTGTTATTGTGATTGAGAGAATATGTACATCTACAGACATACTGTACACATTCATACTTTTATGTGAATGGATATTCCTGAGATTATGCTACTCATAAAATCACTCCTTTTTTTTTGTTTTTTTTAAGAAATCTTTTAAAGAGTTACACCTCAACTTTTGAATACTTCTTGTTCTGACACCTTCTATTTTTTTCCTGTTCACGTTTAGGCTATGGATTTTTAGTGCCTTCTGAAGCATAGATTTGGCCAAAAAAGATATTAATTATAATTTATTATGCGAGATATATTATGATGACCTGGAATTTGTTTATAAATCACCATGTTCATATGAAATTGAGGCTTTCTGATGCCATGCCAAGCCCCAAAACTTCCTTGGACATGTAAATGGAGGATAGGAAAACAATTTCAATAGGAGGCTCGCCAACTGTGAATCTGAAGGCAGTTTGATTAGGACTCGAAGCCCACAGATTGAGATTATGACAGAAATTTGCATAATGCCAGAGACTGATAAGATTTGGTTTCTCAGGAACCTATTACGTGATGATGTTAAGAGACTGTCATGGATTTCTTACAGTGCAATATGCTGACTTGTCTTTCCAAGACGAGTTGGCCTTGAGCCTTGTTCTTTGTAAGCCTCGAGTGAGGTTTCTTTAGATGTCTTTTGAAAATCTCTTTAGACACCTTTTGTAACTTTCCACCAAGATGATACAAGGATGTTATGACTGTCAGAATAAATGAATGTATTTACTTCCTTTCGGTTTCTCAGCTACTATTTTCATAACACTGCATAGTAGTTCAGAGCAGGTCTTTGCTACGCTATGTTTTCAACCAATGGAGTTCTGTTCTTTGATCATGATTATGTATTGATGATTAGATTTGTTTATTGCCTCCTAACACAGGGGGTTTTTTGCTTTTTTTTTTTCTTTTTCCCAGGCAGCTTCCATGCAAACTCCTCCAAAGTTGCATTATTCACTGCAAAATTTGCTCTGATCTGCTAAAGACCGATGTGTGATCACTGCCCAGATAGATGTGAGTTTCTGCAGTGTGTTGTCTTGAGCCACACAGGCAGCAGGTTCTTGGGGGACTTTTCTGAAACGGGACTAGAGTCTGAACTCAGAGAAAACGTTTTTACTGGTGCCAACCATGCTGGAGATGAAGAAAGCTAACCACCATGGAGAAGATTGACAACTGCTGATAGCACTGCCAGCTTTTGTGGGTTTAAAAAGACTATCATTCTAATGAAAGAAGAGTTTACTGCTTTGCTGTTATCATTGTAGATTTTGTCAGACGAGACCAGTACAGACTAATATCTGATCCCAGCAAAACTGGAATAAACCGTTCAACATCTTTCTGTAACTAAAAGAAAAAATGGGAAAACTCTATCATTTTTAAGATGCTAAATAATTATCTTCAGTTTCCATACTGTAGGGTAACACATAACATTATAGGATTGATAGGAACGCTGTTGTGAATTCTGCTTAGCATGCACCAGGAGACCCTAATTGATATCTCGAAAGGATATGTGTGAAATCAGTTGAAAAAAGTGTTAATGGTCTATCAGAGCAATCAAAAAGAAAAAAAAAGAGAAATCCAGATCTTGAAAAAAACCCAGAAATTATATGAGTATCTAACATGGACCTTGGGTTGTGTCTAGGAACTTAAATTCACCATTAGAATACTGAAAAACTTTATTCAGCTGCCATCTATCACCAAAGGGGAAGAAGCTAATTAGACGCTGTGATTGTGGCCTTCAATAGACTTTAGGTGCCTATGGCTCTACTTTTCCCTTGCAGACAAATGCTTCTTCTTCTGGTAGGGCTGAAAAGCTTGAGTTATAGAGATGAAGGATTATTTTGCCTAAGTGGCTTGGGAGGCTTGATCCTATGGGGGATTGCCAGGACCTAAGATATGTCTACTAACGAGATCTGGTTCCCTACAAATACTGTCCTTTCTCCAGGGACTTGGTGACTGATGTGGATCCCATGTTTTCTGTTCCTCATGTTGAGGCCTGAGAAATCTCATATTAAGGTTGTGGATTCCATTTGAAAACCTGCAAGTCAGATTTTTTTATTAATCTCATTCTTGTGTTCGTCTGCCTAAAGTGAGAAGCCCCCAGCCACAACAGATACCTTCATTCAGAAAACTGCAAAGGAATCATCATTCTGGCAAAAAAAAAAAAAATCTATTTGGGGCATATACATACACATGCATCTGTCTCTGTGTGTGCATTTTAAACAATAAATCACCTATTTATCTACAGTCCTTATGTGACACCTATTAAATTCATATTAGAGATAAGGAACTGAAATAGAGGCATAATCACTAGACTTCATTGAAAAAAAAATCTTTCCATTGTAGTAATCTTTCCAACCTGTTGCAGAGAAAAATCAAAGACCTGAACTCAAGCCTTTCAAACCAGAGACAGATGTTGCAGCTTTGGGAAATGGATGGAATTTTCCTTTGTGGAATATCAGTGAGGTTTTTTTGTAACTACAGTTGGACAGATGCACTGTCTGTACAGATGCACAGTCTATGCAGCTTTCTCCAACTGAAAAGATCTGGAAGGACTAATCAGTGTTTGAATATTTCCTATGCTGTGGATAACAGCCATCATTGAACAGAAGACTATTGTAATAGACAAAATTCTTGTTTTTCCATGCCTTCTTCCTGAGACCTTTCAAGAAAATTCACAGAATCCCAGAATGGGGGGGGGTTCGAAGGGATCTCTAGAGCTCATCCAGCCCAAACCTCTGCTAAAGCAGGTTCCCCTCCACCCGGGGCACAGGAACATGTCCAGGCATGTTTGGAAACCTCCGAAGGAGACTCCACACCCTCCCTGGGCAGCTTGGGCCAGGGTTCCCTCACTTGAACAGCAAAGAATTCATCTCATACTCCAGAGGAACTTTCTGTGTTCCAGCTTGTACCTATTACTCCTTGTCCTGTCACTGGACACTACTGAAAAAGTCTAACCCCATCCTCTTGATACTGATCCTGCAGGTATTTATCAACATTGGCAAGGTCCCTTCTCTTTTCTCTTCTCCAGGCTGAGCAGCTCCAGGTGTCCAAGCCTCTCCTTGTCAGAGAGATGCTCCAGTCCCCTGATCGTCTCAGTAGCCTTACACTGACCTCTCTCCATCAGTTTCCTTTCTCTCTCGAACTGGGGAGCCCAAAACTAGATGCAGTACTCCAGATGTGGCCTTACCAAGGCAGAGTAGAGTGAAGAGAACTTCCCTCAACCTTCTGGCCACAGTTTTAAGAGCACCCCAGGATGTCACTGGCCTTCTTGACCACAATGGCACATCTCTGGCTCACGTGAAATTAGGTCACTTAAAGGTTTGTAATCAACTAATATTTCTTAAAGGTTTCTGGACTAGATTTTTTGTTGTTGTTTCAGTGGCTAAAGTCTTGGCGTAAGTTTATATGTGAGTTGAATCCTGTAAATAATATGAATAGGTGTTTCGATTATTGGCATTTCTACCACCTTATTCACATGAAGCGCAATTTTACTTGCAGACAATCTGTTGAACAATGTCAGTTGATCTTCCAGAAAAAACAATAGAACTGTTTGTGGTGCTAAGTAACTTCAGTGTGGCTGAACCTGACTTCCTAACAGCATTTAGACCCACTTTAGAAGTGCATATGTCATCCAAAATACCACAAAATGACTTTCCAGTAATATGCTAGACAAAGTCCTTGGAAAAAAAAAAAAGCTTTCCAAATCCTAAAAAATAAAATCCGTATTATGTCAGAAGTCTTGTGGTCTTCCATTTATCATTGATAAATCCTCTTATATAAGCGATATATAGTGGAAATTGAAGGTGGAGAGCAAGAACCTTGCCTAACACACAGCACTGTGAAATTTTATTTCCATGCACATAATAGAGATGTTAATGAAAATGGCATCTAGAAAAATTAATACCAAGCTTGCTATGGATTTTTTGATGTGATCTTCTAAACAGCATCAGCATAAGGAGTCCATCGCACCTTTTGGTTTATCATTCCTTCTGAAACTTCCACCTAAATGACTAAATCCCCAAGAAATATTAATGATAACTTATTACTGCTTTATACAGATAGGTTTTTAGAACACTTCATCTTACTTACCAAATGTATGACTCTGAGGAATATTCAATGTTGGTCCAAGGATGTGACCATTATGGCAGTGTGGGAATGTGTCCTGATTACCTTTTTCCTATCTTTCATCAGATCGGTTTATTTCTGGCATTATTAAACACTCCTTTGAACTGTACTGAACAGAATGGGCAGAAACAACAGATATAAGAGCTTCTTTTTCACAACAACCTGAAGAAAAGGGGAAATCTTCTAGCACCTCAGTACTGACCAGGCAGAGTAATCAGCACAAAATAGCGAAAGAATCAGCTGCAATGAAAATGACATTGAAGAAAAGAGATTTTTTGTTTTTTACTTTGCCTTAGGACTAGTAACATACAGAAGAGCTCCAAAAACACTGGAAACACATAATTGTTGTTTATAGATGGGATTTTTTTAAGTGGAGTTGGTAAGAAAACGGATTTTTAGATACTATGACAGTAAAGGCCAAATAAAGAGAAGATTGATTGGGGACCGTAGATTACTTTAGACAGTTGCATTAGGTAGAAATCACCCTGATGTGCAGTAAAGCAAGCAACAAGAATTAGGGTTTTGAAATAGTGCGAAGCATGTCTGAGAGTGCTAGCATTTTCTTCCAAGGAATAAACTGTCTTAAAATCCCTCTATAAATGACTGTTCATTAGCCTATCAACGTGTATAATGGCTCTCAAAATCATAATAAGAATTAATAATAGTTCAAATAGCAGAAAGGGACATTAATTTCTCACTCATGAATATTAATGCCTTAGTAGACAGCCTCTTCCCGACATGCTTTCAAATTCTTAATTCACAAGTCTATTACCGGCTACCTGTTATTTCTACTACTCAAAACTTCCCCACCAGACCACCAAAAGGTTTCAAAGCACCTTGACTTGAACATTAACAGAGAGGAGAAGATATCACAAGAAGGGTGAGATCATGGTGTCCTGATAACACTCTTCAGAGTACAATAGTGTTTGTTCAGCCAAAACAAGCACCAAAGGGCAATGAAAAGTAACAATGAGGGGCAGGAAGATCCTGTTTAGCCTCAGCAGACTAGTATGGTGGTGGATTGTCAGGAAGAGAAAATGATAATGGCAGAGGATAGGTATGAAACACTTGACTGCAGAATAAGGGGAATAAGAAGGCATGTGAGTGGCGTGCCAGGCTGTGCCCTGTGAACTGATTGCTTTTGCTTAAGACAACATAGCTCTTCCTTGCCAAGAGGACATAGCAGGTGGATGGAGAACCACCTGAAGGACATGTTTGAGTGCTGGTGCTTCAATGAGCATATTATCCCAATGCATTGTAGAAACTGAAGCTAACAGTAAGAAAGTAATGTGTTTTTTCCCTCTTACTGCTGCAGAGACTGTGTAACAGGAACTTAAACTCAAGAGCTAATATTCTCCATCTAGTTTCCATGTGCTTTGATGGGAGCAGAAAGTGAGCTGCCAAGAGTAAACTTTCAGGTAACACATTTCTTTATGTTGTGTGTTTAACTGCACTGCATCTCTAAATAACCAAGAAGGGAAGGAGTTTGTGAGATGCATTTAACCTCATTATATCTGATGCTGGGTCTTGAAAAGCTTTAGTTAAACTAAAGACTCTTATGAATATAAAATCAAAGTGAGCCGTACATTAAGGGTTTCATAATCTCTGACAGCTGCGCATGTGCACACACAGCTCTCATTAACAGTAATGGCAAATCTGCATGCCCATCATTCAGAAAATACATCTCTAAGTACTTTACTGGGTTTGTTGTGGTTTTTTTTTTTTCCTAGAGATTTTTCTCTATTGGATCTTTAATTAATCTCCTACTAGGCTTTTTCCCTTTAAGCTATCCGTCTCCCCCCACCTTTCCAAAGGGAGTAAACCCCCAAATCACTCTGGTTTTTAGTCAAGTTTTTCCAAGCCGACACAGTTTTACAAAATGCACCTGCATATATTAAACACAGAGAGGGTTTGCAGCACACAGACCACAGAGACATGTAACAGAATAAATGCCTTGGACTTTGAAAATACTTTTGATTCCTGCCAACTTTAAGGAAAAAAAATGTAGAAAAATAAAGCAAAGGTAGATATGAAAATGAGAACAGGAATGTTTTTGAATTCATCCTGTGATCACTGCAAGGCGAGAGTCTGCAACCTTGTGGAACAAAACACACACATTTCATTCTGATTAACATAAAGACAGCCCCTTCTAACATGATTCACAATTATTAGTCTCTCTCTTGTGTTTGGGGATATATGGATTATCAGCCTAGCATATTTTGAACACATACACATTTTAATTCCTTTCCTAGACCATTTTAGGCACTGCAGTTAAATCACATCCACAAAATTTACAGATCAATAATTTGATATTTTCTTTTCTCCAGTTAAACAACTAAAATGCTGTACGAGATAAACAGGCAGCCAAAAAACAATAAAAAAGACAGAATCATGGATAAGGGAAGGTAAGTCAGATTTGAGATGCCTCTGTTCTTCTATTTTCAGGTTGATTATTATTTTTACATAGCAGGTTATTCCTTTAGCTTCTACTGTATCTGATGTACTTACTTATCGCCTCCACAAACTGTTCAAAGAAGCAGTATGGGAACAGCGGCTCAGGCAGCTCTCTGAAAAACATCTTGAGTGCTCCGGTGACAACGTGGATGTCCTCCCACTGGCTGTCGTCCAAATTCAGCTTCTCTTCTGGGAAAACACGAGGAGAAATGGAACAACTGGTTTTAATGAAACAATTACAAGACACTAATTATTATGTTAATGTTTGCCTACTATCATCAGCAACCGTTAACAGCCTTCTGCACCTAGAGGTTTGGTGCTGTGCATGGGTTTTTTTTTTTCTTGTTTCCTTTTTTTTTTTGTAGGAAGAGAACATTTTCAATGGAATACCATCTGTAGGAATGCAGCTAACACAAAAACAAGAGACACAAAGAGACGGTACCATTGACACAGTATGTCAGATCCATTTATTCCCATCATGCACCAGTATGAAAATTAGCATCACAGCTCAACATGATTCAAAGCTATTTGGTTTTGAGGCCGAGGGGCTAAGAGTTGCCAACGATGGCCGGCTCAAGGGACCGGCCTAAAGGCCTTGCTGAGCCAACAGGAGACATATGCTAAACATGGCAATAGAAAATGAGTTATTGCTTTACATGTGTTAGCCTTGCTATGTACAAGGGAATAATGGGTAACGCTTTTCTCCTTTTTTTTTTTTGCCTGAATGTAATGTCAGCAAGGAATAGAGCACTGTGAGAGAAGGGATATTAATTCCTTCTTACTGCTTCAGAAATATTTTGTTTGGTTTTCATCTCTGGGAGGAAGATTTGCCCAGCAACAATATTAGACAGACCCCTGTTGGCCTACCTAGGCTATGCAAAGCTGTCAAAAATGATAACACACGAAAGACAAACCACAAGTGCTTACAAAACTGGTTTGCAAACAGGAAAAAAAAATAATAATGTTTTCTTTTGAAGCTTGACTGAGCTAAGGAATTTAAATATAAAGGAAATTAAAGGCTAAAAAGGAGTTTCTAATCAAAATAAAGCAAGATTGGGTGATTATTCTAGTTTCTTTTTCCTTTGGTTTTGTTTTTGCTTTTTAATTCTAGTAGTCTGATACCGTTAGGATATAATAAACAGTGAGATCATAATCTGTGTCAAACTCTAGGAAAGTGCAAATCTTTATTACTCCCAATTAAAACGACACACTCTTGCTCCAAGTTCTGTTATTCCAAAAAATGAGTTTGCTTTTCTTTTTTCCTACATGTGCCATCATTCTCTTTATTCTAAAATTTCAGTCTGAATGCAAGTCGGAGGCTAACCATGAAAACTACTGAACAAATTTAACTTGAAGCAGCATAATCCTGAAGTGTTTTCCTAAATGTCACTGAAATTTCATGTTTAGTAAGTCAGCTGGCTTCAAGAGCAGCCTCGTTATGGAACTGTTGTTAAACAAAATGGTAAAATTATTGGAGACACATGGACACCCACAGCTCCAGATCTTTGGTACTTTAATGCAATAGTTTCCTGACTATATCCTTTACTTTTGGACAGAAAATCTTATTCAAAATGGAGTCGTCTTTCAACTTTTATTTAAGGGATGTCATTAAACGGTTTCTAAACTTCTGCATTTGGAAAACATATACAAATCAAGGAACGGACCCAATTCCTTAACTTGGAGTAATGTGAGACAAAGCTGGAACAAAGGCAGACTTGTGCATTTCATTTAGTTGTCTTTCTTAGTTCGTTGGTTTCAAGTCTGTCTTATTTTTCTTTTTTCTTTTATTTTTTTTTCCCCATTGAATTACCTCAATCATAAAAGTAATGATTTGATCTCAAATGAGTTACCAGAGGGGATCTTCTTTAGACTCTGAGATCATATTTGATTGATCGTATTTCAACAATTAGCCTTTTATTTTGCCACACACTATTGAACTAGATCGACAGCATCTTAGCAGGCCAGCTTTAAACAGTCAACTGTTAACAATAGCATCAAAAAGAGAGACCTGATGGGGTTTACTGTCACTTTAAAGAACAGGGTGGGTTTTCACATTGTTGAAATCTGTCAGATATTTTGAAATGTCCCTCTCACTATGGTGCCACACCCCCTGCGTGCCCTTATAATAAAATTGGTTTTACTCCTGATTAAATCATTTTCTCCCTACCCACTACCATACTTCTCATAATGGACCTGTGTGCTCTACAGCTGGTGTTCTTCCCATGGTACCAATTCTTACTTTATCTTTTAAGCACTTTGCTGCTAAGATCTCATGCAGAGTGCTTATGTTTTGTTAAGAGCTTCATTCTTAGAGAAATAGCTTAACACATGTTCTAAAAATGTTGTACAACTTATTGCTTAAAACACATTTAGAAAATGTATAAGTACTGTAGCTTTGGCACAGAACTTTAAGTAGAAACCTTAAAAAAAAACCAACTTGTTTTTGCCATGCATTTGTCTTAAATGTCTAAAGTGGAATGCTTGACTTCTAAGGCTTTATAGAGACTTATCTTACCAGATTTTTGCACCATTTCCAGCTCTTCAAGGAAACGTGTTAGGAATGTATCATCGTGAAAGCAAAGGGTGTCAATTTTCCCTCTAGCAATAAGAGAGTTTTTAAAAATGTTTGCTAGAAGGAACAAATGCCAAGGCAAAAAAAAAAAAAAAAAAAGAAAAAAAAAAGTCCATTCAGTGTAAGACTCTTTAGTTCCCACTGGTTGGAATCGCTCACATACCATGACAGTAGGGCCATAAACAAACACACACATGCATTTCAGGCTGGGTTTGAGGGAAGGACCTGACTTTTTGACTTGATTCAGACATTTTTCTTTTTGGGGTGTTTTGCTTACATAAAGATTAAGTCCCAAATCTGCTATTTAAACTTGACAGTCAAGGACTGCTTTCAGTCAGGAGATACTGTATCTGGGAAGATGCTCAAAATCTCACAGTCCTAAAAATTTGCTTTAACTTGTCAGTAGTATTTGATTAGTTCAACCATCACTGCCAGTTGATATCATATATCTCAGATACAGACACAAATATGCCCAGAAAATCCCATAAAAATTATGCTAATACTCAGGCTGAAAATATAAAGACCATATTAAGGGCGGAAAAAAAAAAGAAAAGGAGTGGGCACTTGTCAAAGTTATTAGTTTAAAAAAATCGATATACAATACATTTGTGAAAGGAATGTGTGTTTCACTGAGTTATTATTCTTAGAAAAACAGCTTTTTCAGTAGTACACATTTTTGATGGCACTCATAATATCCGCAGTAGAACCAAACAGGAGTTCAGCTTTGGTTGAAGCATACCATTGTAAAGTTATTTTTTGTCCAAAAAGGAAGAAAGTAATCTATGACAAGATCACATAAAGAAAAAAAAAAAAGAGAAAATATGAAAATCAAGCAAAGCAGTACAGAGAGTAGAGAGTTTTGAAAGAAAATAGATGTGGTTCTTCTAACTGCATGCCCTGCCTGGTATGCAGACTAGTCTTTCAGAGAGAAATAGAGCCATTTGGGAACCTGGTTTGTTTGTATTTAAGATAATTTATATAAGTATTTTCCCAACTATACACTGTCTTTTGTGTATGTTGACATTAAAGAAGCATTTCAGAAGTCCTGCTTTACTTTTAGGTATTACACATTCCTGAAAGTGGTCATGTGGATGACCTCAAATCACATGGAAAGCAATTCCTGCAAACACAAACAGCAGAGCCTGGCCTGCTATGGAACCTGTGCCCTCAAAACTTTTTCTAAATGTTTTGGTAAGACATGTCTCACTGTGTCTCAGAGTGTAACCAATTTGCTAACATCACTGCCCTGTCCACCATCCCTCTTCTGCTGGTGCTTTGGGATGGCAACGCTTTACACAGAAGGCACTTGAACACAACAGCTGCATCTGTGCACTCCCCTATAAACCTTCAACATTCAGTCTTTTATCAACCTCCAGTTCCAATGTGTGAAACCTCAGAGCGCTGGAGTCCCCATCCCAGGGGCTGTTGCACATGCTAAGATCTTCCCTGCACAGCACAGTTAACTAATAACATCAAATTTTCCTCCCATTAAAATCTTTGAGGAAGAGCTGGGTGTGCACGGTGCATTCCCAGTTGACTGAAAACTTGGGAAGCTCATTAGACTCCCTCATGCTAGAAGAGAGTTTATTAGTGAGAGATCCAAAACAGAGCCCTGTGGTTGAAAGAGGAAAAGAAAATTCTTCTTGCACGCACTAGGAAAAAACTGCCCAGTTCCATTCCTCTGCTTTCTCAAACTTGAAGACACCTCTTAGGTCTTTTGTTTTACTTTTTTAATAGTTATATTGTTTAAAAAGAATTTGCTGGTCATTCATGGTCTTCAATTGGAGAAAAAAAAAAGGAAGAACAGACTCAAGCAGAAATTCTTCACTTGCATCAGCATGCTCCTTCATCACTAAATCCCTTTGTGAGGGCTGTTCTTGTGACTTACAGCACAAGTATTAATTTGTGCACTAAAAATCATTTGTGTTTGGTACCTGTACCTGCATTTTATGAGCCATAGCTTTTCTGATGACTAGTGCAGAGACATAGCAGCCTTCTTGAGAAAAAACAGCTCCTTTCAAAGCGATAACAATTTAGAGCAGTAATAGAGCACAGAGTTGTCCAGAGACACGACAGGGGATGCTGTGAGATGGTGAAGGCTTTTGCTCATCATATGACAAGGATCTCATCTCTTAGTGATATGCACATGATGTTTAGCTCCCTCCTCCACCAGTAAATCTGATCCTAACATTGCATTTTAGATACATACTCCAAAGAGCAAACAATCCCTTGAACTTTGATTAAGTAGCATAGCAGAAGCCTCAACTCATGCAAAACAAGATTTTCTTCATTCAGCCAGGTTTCTCTAAGTTCCCTCCCAGCTAAATAATTCTTACTCTCTCCCTTGCTAGCTTTGGGAGGTCTATTGTCCTGCCTGTACACAGGGCATAGTCCATCACTCCCAAGAGTGCTTAAATGAATCAAAACTGTTAACTAAGCAAATAATGGAATTCTGTATACAATATATCTCTGAGCAGCTTCTGCTGAATCCATCCAGTGCTGCTGTTGTTGAATTAAGGACATAGTCAGCAGAAGAAAACTTGCATGTATTTCTCCTCCTCTGTTAGAGGAACACGTCCTTTTAACAGACAATTTAAACCATGATGTTATAATGTCTGAGCATTTGTTTATTATTGGAGTGTCCATTTCCATAGAGCTCAGGAGCAAATTACTGAGTAACTTCAGCTAAAAAGTAGAACATCTCTATGTGCATCCAGAGTGCTGTTTATTCCAGTCCTCTGAAGTGATGGTTCATTGACCTGGGGTCATGCTGGAACCGCCAAGTACTGCTAACTTAAATCTCAATCTGTGCCAGAGAAATAAAAGATTTCTGTACTTGGGCACACTGGATCATATTCATCCTGATGTAATTCCACAGAAGTCCACAGAGTAAGAGAGGGATGAACTATCTCATTGTTTCTGTGAAAAAGATGCACTGCATTCAAGAAGTTCAGATATGGTACATGTTGAAAAACATGCAAAGTAGTTGAAAGGTTCGGAAAAGTGGTCAGCTAGCGACGCCTTTGTGTTGAAGACATTTCTGTGCTATCGCTTACTGTTTGAAATTGGACTTATAAAAATATACAGTGGCACTGAAAGGAGAATCCTTTTGGTAGCCAGAAACAGGTAGCATCACAAAGATACTCCCAGTACATCATTCGTTGCTGAAAGCTACTACAGAGTTAGGTGACAGTGATATTAGTTTTGACTTAGCACATTCTATCATTGTGCTTTGAAGCAATAATTACAGTAATAGGCTTGTAATTACAAGAACTTTTAAAATTCATTAAATTTATATGAATCAATTACTCTATATGGGAAAAAGAATGATTTTAAATGTAGAATATTTCCCATCAAAATGAAGCTGAAAGTTCCCTAAGAATATATATACCACCTGCCTACAGATCAACATACTTCTGTGAGATGCACTTGGAGGTGACTTGTTAACAAAGAAGTAGGAGCAGGCATACATAGCCTGAACAACTGAAAACTGCAGGGCCAACGTTCCTTCTTTCAAGGTCAAAGAAATACTCAGATACCTCCAAAGGTTTAAAAAAAGAGACAAGAAAAGGGCACGGCAGAATTCCCATCCATCTCATACCTTCCCACAGTGAGGTTTCTCAGCTTCAGAGCACCAAGGTTGCCCAAGCATGAGGATGGGGCTTGGCAGACTTTCTGCAGCTCATAGAAGTGAAATAGCTATGCCGAGTGAAAACTACATTTGTCTTACGGTGGTAAGATGATGTCCTCTAATTCTCTCTACTTAGTCGTTGAGCAGTAACTTAACTTTTTCCTACAGTCAAAGTACACTTTGTTTTGTTTTCTTGTTTATTCCTCCCTTTTCACTCTAAACTAGACTAATGATTTTCTCATTTATCTCTGCCAGCTAATGGATACTGAAGAACACAAACATTAAACACTTGCCTAGACCAAGAGCTTACTTTCCATGATATATGTTACTAATAAAAGGCAAAAGTCCATTCTGAATTCTGTTTTTGACTTGATCTTCCTTGCTGAGATGTATGTTGTGCATACATGTATTAGTCAAGGTGAATATCTCCCAACTTCAAATCTGTTATTAATTTTGTGTGTGTGTAATTGGTCTCCAGTAAGCTTCTTTACAATCTAATTTCAGAGGCTTTTTATTTTTTCCATTTACAATCAGGTCTTTTATCAGAATTAGGTGTATCAGCATCCACAAATCTACATTTTAAACAAGTTGAAGGCTCTCAAAGTCTAATGCAGAGAGGAATTGGACAATGGCTCTCTGTCTCACTTCCATACTTCAAAAATATGTTCATATTTGTATCTTTTTAATTGTACTACTAACTCAGAGCACTTTAGGAGTCTGTCATATAGCTCTTCTGTTCTTCTCTTTCTTACAGTTTCTAACACTGCTTCTATTTCCATTCTTGTCAAAAGCCTTTTCATAGTCCAAAAATCTGTACACAATGTTTTGTAATATTTGGCAGACTTATCTGAAACCTAATTCACTGCCTTCTTGTGATTCATGGGTCATAAATTATTTCATATGTAATGTACCCCAAAGGGTAAAAAATTCTTTGTATTAAATTTCAACCAGACAATTTGGGGGGGTTGGGGGGGGGGGAAAGGAAAAAAAAAAAAAATTATTTTTGAGACATTCTGAAAAGATTTGACCTCAAAATATGGTCTAGGGTCTAGTGTGTTGTCTCCCACAAATGGTACGTCGGTATCATTTAGTAAATAAGAGATTTCAACATGCTGCATGTGAAAATGCTCTTCCTTCAACATGGGCTTGATATGGACAACTTTAAAGCAAAGTAGAAATACAAACTACATAACATTGGATCAGAGTACTGATTAATTGGATCAGTCCCATCTCCAGTGACTGTTGAACTGAAAGTATCTGTGTGAAAACAAGTCAAAAAACAAGAATACAGCCCAATCCTGACGTACTGCACGTAGCCAAATGTGTTATTGGGACTGACCTCAATAACAAGAAACTCGTGCTTCTATAAGTGAGTTTTGATAATCAAAGGAAATAATTAACAAAACAATAAAGATCATTATGACTTCCTTTATGTAAATGATTTCCAAATGTAAACAGATCAAAGTTTAAGCTAAATTCAAGCAATTCCTGTAGTCCACTTGCAATACTGGAAAGGGATGTGTATGATTCATTTACATTTATAAGGATTATCAATTAAATTAGTTGATTGTTTTATTAGAAAAATGGAAATGCAAACAATTCTAAAAGTGCTATTAATATATTCCTTGTATCTGCAATCACTCTTATTTTAATGGGACTATTTACAAGACTAAAAGTTACCCATGCATGTATCTCTCTGTTCTCACACACCAGTTTGTTCAGAGAAAAAATTATGAATTTATACTTTTTTTGTAAAGTCTCTTTGAGATAGACCAGCTGAAACAAGTATTCTTAGATGAAATCAGGTATACACAAGCTCTATAAATGTCAAGGACAAAACGCTTTATTTTGTATAAAATTTATCTTTCAGTTCACTAAAGTCAAAACACTTCTGTTCATCAGAACTTTTATAAAGGGCTGTTTCATAATATGAATCCATTTGGATTATCTGACCAAAGATAAGACTTCAATGGACTTACTATATCATTCACCACTGTACCAGTGCCACAAAAGGGAATTACAATTAATTGGATTATGTTGGTCTCCACCCGCTGATTGTAGAAGAGAAAGTCTGAAACTGTAACTATTTCAAACGGACCATATCTCTAATCAACCATGGGATTTGGGCTTTAATTTACCAATAAAGCTTAATTTCTTCTCTATATTCTCTTCTGGTTAGGAAGAGGTCATTTAGACTCTTTATTGAAGTTATTCAAAGAGAAAGGACAGTTTTGTTAACTACTTCCAAACTGACACTTTACTATTTGCACCTTGCCTTTGGGCATGATTTATTTTCTCTATTAGCAATAACATGAATTGTCCTGAAAAATACAAGGCAGAGAACCCAAGCCATGCATTTTAGTCATAAGAATAATTGATGCTTCGTTTCCCTGAGCTCAGTTCATGAAAGTTTGGCTGAAATTGATACCTAACATGACAACTTATCAACTATGTGATATGTGACACTATAGAGGACAGAGCACATCAGGTCATGTAGGTTCTCACACAGACAGGAGGCAATAAGAGTTTTCAGTTGGAAAGTTGCAGCTATAGGATTGTCTGCATGAAAAGTTACACTAGGAAAAGTAAAGGTGAAGTTATAAATTTGAAACATTCAAATGACTTATTAGCTTGGAAATAGTAATATTCTACAATGCTGGTAACATCTATTTTAGTTAATGTGACACACATGTTAAAAAAACAACAATAATACTACCATTGTTATAGATGTCCATGTATATAGATCTATACATTACATTTCTGCTGATGGTCCTGCCTAAAAGTTGATAGGATTTTTCTTCATTATCCTTACTGGAAGGTTATTTCAGTGCCTTATTCCTTCTAGTTACCAGTCTAAAATATTCAACTTTATATACTTTTTTAGTAATTATTGTATCAGTAATGCTTGCTTTGATTTTTTTTTTGGTCAAACTTTCACACTCAATTTAAGAAATAAAAAGTCCTCAGTCAACTTACTTCAAAACCATGTTGCTTAATTCACATTTGCATTACTTTTTGCTAATATCTGAAGCTCTAATTCCATTCCCTGGATATTAGCGGGACTAGCTAGGCTGTTAAAGATAGGAATGCTTCTAAGTGCTTACTGAATCAGGGCATATGAGTTGATAATTGTATGTGTTTAAAACAAAACTTTAAACAGGAGGGGATTATATAAGTTGCTAAAACAAATATATCTTCAAGTGCATTGAAGGACTTTCAAATGTTAACGAAATGTCCTTTGATAATAATAGCACTAATAATTATATGAATTCTCAAATATTTTTGTGCATTTTCAGAATCACATGTTACCCTGAATAGGAAAGATTCTTGGAAAGTACATTTTTTTTCCCTCCAACAAATTCATCATCTTCAGAGCTATGTCTGCTTTGAAGCCACATCAGCTGAGAATCAGATACTGGAGTACATCCTGAGCCAGGCGCTGCTTAGAGCGTTTTAGCTTCTCTTGTGCAGTGCCTGTTTACAAACTTCGGCATTTTTGTGACAACGAAAATAGCTTTTGGTGAAGGAATATGATGCTTTTGAAAATATAGAAGCCTTAAGTTTATGATCCAACCTGTGCTCATGAAGCTCATGCAATTGCATGACCGGTGGAATGAAGAGCTGCGTACATAGAAAAGTTTGAGACCTTGCCTAGGTCTTTTTAAACAAAAGGTTGAATTTCAAGGCCATTGCGGGCTTAAGAAAATAACTTCATTCACCTTACCACATGCAATTCCATACGCACAGCTCTACCTTCTCTTCCTGTGCATCAGAAGAGGCATAAATACTTCAGGACACACAAACATATTTGGCAACATTCATGCTTCCTCCTTGGCAAAGAAGGGGTGTAATAAAAGATGAGTGACTCAGTGGCATAATGCCTTCCGTTTCCCACACACACCTCACAGTCTCACATGGAAGGGAGAGGCATGGCTCTCATGCATCCACCAAATCCTTTCTAACATCACACCTTTTCCTCCATCTCACGCACGCATTTTCACCTGCTCTGAGTGAAAAGACTTAAAACAGATTTGAGCATTTACACATTTGTGCCTACCTTTCCATTTTGCAGGGTTTATCTGGATATGCATTCTAATTCTAGTCTTTCCAGTTCCTCTTATCCCACCTAAATTTACAGACTTCTCTTTCAGGAGAGAAATATATCCTTTGAAACAATCTTTAAACTTCTCAGCACATGCATTTTTCCTGTTCTTCAAACTAGTCCTGCAAGTGGACTTGTAATAAGAAGAGGATTTCAACATAAGAGACTTTCACTTTTTTTTGTTCCTTGACATACATTCAGGTCTTTCTCACAAGAAATACATTAAAATATTGATTAGATTAGAGTAACTTTTTAAATAAATGGAGATTTATACTTCCTTTTGGAGACAGAATTTTAGAAAAAGTTTCAAGGCAACACACAACAAAGCAGTTGACAAGAAAGATAGCATCTGCTTTCCTGGCTATCCAAGCTGAAGTTTTTCATTCTAAATGCAAGCAATGTCTCCAAAGTTAACGTAATTAACTTACGGCAATCCTGAAACATCATAATATAAGATACAGATGGAAATTCAAAGCTTTAAAAATGTCATATATCTGCGAGAGGATTATCATTTTTTTTTTAACTGAATGAATCTGAATACTAATTAAAATAGGTGGTTTTATTTAAAACACTTTTGCATGCTGTGACTTTACCAGGGAGGGTTATTTATGTATTGGTCTACTAGGAAGCAAATATTGCTTCAGAAAAAAAAAGGTGACATGAGATAATAACACACTTGTGAGATAAAAGAATGACACTCTGTGCTGCTTCCTGAAACAATAAAAGACCAGTAGTTCAATTAGTTAGTAATTTCCGTGTGACTATTTGACAGACTCTACTAATAGTTAAGCTCCCAGTAACTCTTGCTTTACATAATTAATTATATCCAAATGCAAACAACAAAGACACGTGGGCCAGTTGCCCTTTTGACAATGTTTTATTTTCACAAACTGATCTGCTTACTGAAAATATTTTTAGAACTCAAAAAAAAAAAAAAGATACTAATCTCAAATGGAAATACACATCAAAACGTTAAAGCAGCTCTGCATTTTGCCATGGTTATGAGAAAAAAATTTGGATTGTTTAACATATCATTTATGCTGCATGCATAATAGCTGGAGTCTTCTAGCAGAGATCTTTCGTATTAATTTAGCATTGCATAAAATTCATAGTAACAGGTCCAAGGGTCAAGCATCATTCATCATTAGTTGAAGTGACATTTGCAACCCTTCAATATAGCAGCTGCTTGAAAGGGGGAAGAAAAGGTATTCTTTGGAAGAATGGGGGGTAGCACACAATCCTCGCTCTATCCATGGAAGGGAAAACAAGGTGCCACTATGTCAGCATGGTAATGTGCTTAAATTTGGTGATGTCATTCTTCCCTAACCCCCACGAGTCACAAGGCACAAGGCAGCTGCATTCCTGAACTTAGTAGTTCGGGTGGAGATAAGTAATAACTAGATGTAAATGAATTACATTACTGTGGTTGTGAACATAGCTCTGTGCATCTAAATTATGATTTATATCAGGATCCTATCTTGTTTTTGAGAGTTTTCTACTTGTTAACAAGGCAGCCCTTGTTCTCATGGCATCCTCCAGGCATAATAGTTTCTGGGAAGCCAAATAAGATCACTTTTGAAACTGCAAGACAGCATTCCAAGACTTTGCACAGCAGAACACATTGGCCAAATTAGGACTTCTGAGGACTGTTAACTAACAAATAAAATCTTTTTCTTCCTTTTTCTTTGTGGCATGTCTTGCCTTCTATAAAACATTAAGATCAGAACTGGAAATGCGAGCAATTAAAATGAAAATGTAATCATCTGCAAGAAAAGATAAATTTGTATTAAATGGCTAATACTTCACAGTCCTTTTGATATTACAAGTACTTTTAAAGAAAATATATATTTTATGTCACAGTAATTTTTATTATGTGAAACATGTGATCTCTTTGGAATTATGCACATTTTTAAGTTGCAGTCATTAAAACAGCATGCAACACAAAGTAGTTAGATTTGGGAGCTTGGCTAATATTTGGTGATTTTCCTTAGCTTGCTATTATACCTGAAATGTGTTTAATTTATTCATGTTGCTAATTATCCATTAGTATTTAAAGCAATGTGTTGATTACTAACCTAGACTGCTACTTCCTGAAGAAGTTCGATGATTTTTAAAAGGGAAAAGCAATGGCTTTTAGAGAATCACTTAGAAGCATATGAAAAATGTTCAATGTTGCTTATTACACATTGCAATCCTATGAGCTGCTATAAATTAGGATCTCAGACAAAATACTTAAGAGAAGTTACTTTTCCATATTCTACGTTATGGAGGAGAAGATGCACTGGTCTGCTCTTGTATTGAGTAAAAATGTGGTGCTCAAGATATTTCATGACCAGATCTCATTATAGCCAACGGCAGCACTGAGGCCCTGGCATTGTACAACAGCTCTCAGCTTCAGATTGCTTCCCAAAATGGTTTGCAGCCCATGTCAGCTATGTATTAAGTTATCTAGAATACAAGATGGCCATTCATCAGTGAGCAATTCATCTCCAAATCAGACAAAAAGCATTTCTACAAAGGACCAGTGCTACTGGTCCATTACTCTCAGGCACTTTCAACCTCCAATGGATTCTCATAGCCTTGCAGCCATTAAATGCGTATGTAAAGATGTTATAGATACCAGAAAGGCAGAATGGCTGTAAAAGGAATAGAACAGCAGAGGCAAGATGACTGGCAGATAGGGTTGCCACATCCCCCTTAAAGAGACTGCTCCTTTTCCACACCTTATGTCTCTTGTACCATAAAAATATGCATAGATGTATGTGGGAGCATCATAGCAGATTTCTTGGGATGCGTGCCATGCATCTGAGCTTCGAAGCTGGCTCAACGTTGTCACCATTAAGTCGCAGTGTACACAGCAACACTTCAATCTAATTTCAATTAGGGAAAAGTTACACAGAAACTTCTTGGAGAGTACACATGACCCTATGCATAAATACCAATTAAATTCAGTATCATCAGTGTCTTTGCAGTGAACATTGATACCACCAGAGAGAGGAAGGAATTTGAAATGAGGCAGCATTTGATGACTTTACCTCCATCTACAAACTCGGCCTGTGTTAACTAGTACGTCAACAATTAGTGGTGTTCATCTGTGAAGAAATGGGGTGAAAAGAAGTAATGACATGAAATTTTCATTACAAGCAGGTTTTGTGTGACATAATGTAGGATATGGCACCATTATGTGACAAAATAATACCCAGTAAACGAATAAAAGCCTAATCTATTGAGAAGCGACAGATATCAGGAGTGCTAAGCAGTTGCAACTAACAAGGGGAGCTAAAACTGCTTTTCATAACCAGAACACAATCTCCTCAAGACTGTTGGTTTATGTGCCTAACTATCCCTCTGTCCTGAGCTCACACAAATCCTTATGTAAAGAGCATTCCAGTGTCATGAAATGGGATCAGCGAGGTCATACCCGTTTTCGTGTGGATATGTAGAATACACAGGCACTGCACTTAGAGTTGGTCCACTTTCTTTTCTTTGCTGAGTCTTTTATTTAGAAACAATGGAACAAAAAGTGTGGCAAGTCAGGGTTTTAATTCTTGACAACCACTTTTTTCATTCAAAACTTAGAAGATTCTCCTAAGATGCAGGTTACTTGAGGAAGATATAAATGTGCTCTTTAAGCACAGAAAGAAACAATCTCCCCAAAACGTAACATCCCCTAAACCTGCAAGAAGACCAGGAGGAAAAGTCATCCTAGAAGTGTTAAGACTCCTTGCACATCATCACTCATTGGCAACTAGGGAGTTTTTACAGTCTTTCAAATCTTCTTTCAATCACAAGATGCCTTAAAGGGACAGAAGGTCTTAAAATGTGCTCTCTATCTCCTCCGTTGAGAAAGATACATCGAAAGGGGGAGGGAGGGGGGAGTCAAGCCACAACACAAAAAGCATTAATGCAAAGAACAGTGGGGTCTCTCCCTAATTTGACTTTCTCTACAGGTGGTCTGCAGCTGCATCCAAACAGGTTACACTACTGCCTTCCCATGGGCATTACAACAAAGTAGGATCTGTATTCACAAGAATACATTTACTAGCATGGGCTGATTCAGGTCTAAAAATAAGAAAAAAGCATTTTTCAGAATAGCCCGAGGTAACTCTCTGCGCCAGCAGAAGACAGTAGCACCCTTGTTTCACTGACTGTGCGTGATGATAAAGGATATCAGAAAACTACTTCATATGACTCATCGAGGCCCACAGTCAGCTTGCAATTAATTCATTTCATTTGTATTTGTTTGTTCTCCATCAGCTCCACAACACGCTAGACCAAATCAATAAGCAATATTCTGTTTTCTATTGACACGGGAGCAATTCTCACTGGGCCTCACAAGTGCCATATCTGACACTATAGTTCTGGATATCATTATGGAAACGACAGAGCTCAGAGAGTGCTTAGTGCAGGAAGAAACGGGAAAAGATTGCAAAGGCAAGGCGAGATATTGGCTTTTAAGCTCTTACACCTGCAGGAGAAGGCATGAGCAGTCTATGCTGCAGCTGGAAGGCTGCACACTGTGCTTCTGATACTCTTCTAAGGGACACAGAAGGTCTTTCGTCTCCTGTTTAACCAGTTATAAAGTGAAAAACACAAGCACACGCACCCTTGGTAGCATGCAAAAAAAGGTATGTGAATGAGATGAGCATGTAAGTATTGCATTTTCTTCCCAGTACCCACAACAGCTCCTGGACAGCCCCTGGACAGCCCCAGGACAAGGCTGTGAGGTGGTTCTGGCAGCATCCAGGGGTTTGTGGAGGAAGAGCAGGAACCAACCCACCAGCTCAGTGCTGTCAAAATCCCCTCTGCATACACGTAAAATGTCCTTTGTTGAGCATTCTTAAGTAGATAGTAATATCTGCTTAAAATTAATTCCAGTGTAGTCAAGCAAAAACACGTTTCCTTGGAAGTTTTAACTGCTTTTTCTCTGGTTTTGCCAGCTTGTCCCCAGTACCTCGGTAATGAAATCTGCCATCTCGCAAATCTTTGACCCCCTCACTTTTATTTTAATATTTTTTTTTTTCATTTTTCAGCTTCCTCTGTTTGAAAATAGTGCCCCAAGTGAAAATAAAAGAGTTTTTTTCCCCCCCCTAAAACTGTCCCACATCACTCCTTCCACAAGAGCTTGTTGACATAATCTAAGAGCAATGCAATGTCATTACCTCTGTACAGATTGAAGACCAAGACATGGACTGTGTGGCAATGCATTCTCTTTTTTCACAAAGCTTGTGCATCCTCACTCTGCCCCAGGTCTCAAATTTCTTGAGCTGCTGTACCATTCCTTACTCAAAGTAGAGGGCTGCTTTTTAGTAGCTCTGGTAATATTGGCTTTTCTATACAAGACAGAAAAAGCATGCTGGATACTGGAGTGGATGTATGTAAGGGGTGGCAGAATACAGCCCAGTGTGTTCTTCCTATCAAATGCACTTGACAAACTTTAATGAAAAGTCTTCTCTACTTCCTACTAACAGATGTTTCCAATTTTTTCTCTCTCAGCACTTTAAACCACCATCTTTAGTTTTCATGTCTAAGAGACATTATTATAGGATACATCATAATGATATACTGTACATTCATATACAGTATCCCATACAATGACTAGTTGATTTATAATTCAGATCCAATAAAGGGAAAAATTGATTTAACTGATGACTAGAGAAATACTAAATGCATTACAATGTTTGAAAAGAACATCCTTTTCTTGCAATGCTAGCGACATAATGGAATTAAATATGGATATAAGATAATGCCCATTATTATTAGGCAAGTGGAATCAAAGGCAGCAGGAAGAAAAGCAATCTCTATGGATCAAGGAATGTCCAAACTTGCTCTTCAAAGACATGAACAGAAATGGAAAAAAAAAAAAAAAATCACAAATAAATTTAAACAATCTTCAATTACAGTATAAAGTTAAGTTTTCTATTAGTTGGTCTTGATCTATCAGGACTTTCAGTAACATCATTGCATTTGGGTACTGTATTAGGAGGGTAACTGAATTCCTAGGGTAACCAATCTTATTTTTGGGGATTTGTGTGAAATATTTATTTCCTTATCATCCCTAAGCCCTTATAGCAACACACACAATTTAACCCCACATCCAAGAGTCACAGGGTTCCCTTAAACTCTTTATCTTTTATCCCTTCTTCTCACTTCTCTTTTCCTTCACCCCACAAAGCTGCTGTCGAGGTTCATCCTCATAGTTCACCTCTCCCCAGACAGTCTGTTCTCCCAGAACAGTCACATCGTACGATAACAAGGCAATCCAGCTACTATTTGCCATCTCATTCACGAAGCTTTACAACTGCTCCCCTTTCTTAGAAAACTGCTGTGCAGCTGTGTAGGCAATGAGCCTGCTTGGCGGCTGCTAAGCAAGAGCACCAGCAGGTAGGGAGCACAAAGCCAAGAGTGCCAGTGAACTTTCTCATCTTTGAGAAAAGCTCTTCAACATATTTTACATTTCCAGCTCTGAAATTGAGGCCAGGCACCTCAGAAGTAGTTGGGTTTTTTTCACTTTCTTTAAGCATCTGCTAGAAGTCAGTCACTTCAACATTTGCAAGCATCTTTGTTCTTCCAGATGGGTAAATTGCTTCTAATACAAAATAACTTCTATTCGAAAATGGCTGTGATTGCTCATACAGACTTAGATTGATGGTCATTTTTGTTTTTTACAGTCCTGGTGCAGTGATTTTTTTGCCTTAGGAACATGTGCATTTTGTGTCTGGAGAAGCAGTGGCAGACAGTAACCACTCTGGAGTTGGAGCCAATAGAATTTATTATATTGAAAGAATCATATAGTCGTTATAACCAAAATAAGACCTGAACACTGGCACCAAGCTCTACCTCATTTTACTGTGGCATCAGTAACATTTAAAATTGCTTTAATAATTTCAGATATTTACAAAAAAAAAAAAAAAAAAGGAGTTTTTATTGCCTCTCAAAATCCTGGGGGATTTTAACCTGTGACAAGGAATTCATGGAAATATTACTCATCAGCTTGCAAAAAAATGCACCAGTAGAATCAAAGGGTCAGCTAATTTGTGCTTAAACACCTACATTTGCATGTGCAAAACTGGATAATTATGCTCCTAGCTGCCCATTCATCTGTACAAATGGGTGCACCCACACATTTTGGTGGGATATAATTTTTGGAAGCCCATAGAAAATATGGTCTTTAAAAATTTTAATAAGGCTGGCAAAACATACTTTCTTTGCATAAAATTGTGTAGTTCCCAAGTCTAAAATTACTTTGATTTAAAAAATGAAAACTGGCAAGGGATTAATCCATAATATGGTCTAATTACTTTTTTCTCTTAAAAATTAAATGGTCAAGATCTTAACTCAGAATAGTGGTTACTGTTCATGAACTGAAACTAAGAAATAGAATGGAATAGGGGGATTTTATTAGGTGTCTAAATATGTATTTAGCTAATAGAATCCTCTTACCTTTGGCTGAATAACAGGTATCATAATTATGAAAGAGTATTTAATTTATAGATCTGAAGCATAAAGCTCTACTAATTATATTTTTATGAGATTGAAATGTAAACTGGCCAAAGCTTGGAAATAAAAAGTAGAACTGACTCGTTGTGATGAATTTGCAAAAAACACATACTTTCATAAACGCACACACGCTCAGACAAATGAAGGGAGAGAAATACAGGCAGCCATAGAGGTTGTGAGAGCAGATAATTAACACATATTTTGGCCCTTACAGATGGTATTGTCAGCTTTTCTTTAACCTTTGCATTGTTCTAAAATGCTGAAAGTTTAATTCTTGTCAAAGTAGACGTAGCAACGCTCAGAGGGTGTTTGCCTGTTTGCAACGTACAGGACTCGCTAAACCTTGCTCAATAAACAGATCAGGTTTGCAGCGAGGATTGAATTGCCCCTGTCACGTTCAATAGGACAAAACCATGTTAAAGCAAAGATACTTCTTTTTGCTCTCTGATATTTTATTATTTCTTTGTTTGCAGAGGTTACTTCTATCAGTAAGTAAATATCCCTGTGAATTTCTCTTTGTCCTCCATCAATCAAAACCGGTCAATTATAAGACTAGTGCAACTAGATCAAAACTCCAGGCTGTGTAGTCATATTACCACTCATATTATTACTAAAAGCGCATCTATATTCCAAACTGGGATACCATAACCCCTTTGTCATTTTCCAATAAAAAAGACCATACCAAATAGGCAGAGCACACCGTAATTAGCAGCTGGCAGAGAAAGCTGTAAATCTGTATGAGTTCTGAACGATTTGCTTACATTGTTGCTTTGTTGACAAATGATGCTGTACATGTTAATGTTCCTGAAATGTCCCCATTGCACCTGACGTGCCAATAAATGCCAGCCAGCTGTATGAATTATGGAAATAAGACTTTTGTTTATGAAGGTATCCCAGACATTTATTTTACTGCATGCCTCTTGACAGATTTAATGTCTGGAGTTACATTGAGAAGATATTTGCTACCTGACATAATGGATAATGGAAACTTTAAAGGCTTTTTTTTTTTTTTTAATGATGAGACTAATACATTTTTTTAATTTTACCTTGTGGCGACACATTTACTCTCGATATAAAGCCTGCATATTTTAAATGAATGATGCTAAATCCTTCCTAATGTACAATGAGTTGGATGAAACCAGCGCTGCAACGTGTGAGAAAACAGGGGAAAAGTATCTGTGAGAGCTACTAAAGCAACAGCGCTACATGCAAGTTTGCCTGTTTTCTCTTAAGTTTGTCTCCTGTGCACAGTTACTAGTAGAGCATCAGTGTGCAAACGGAGCTGTTAAGACTCAGATGTTTCAAAGTAGGATAAAAATCTCTTAACAGATTTATAAAGCTTTCATTTAATACGCTCAGGCAAGACACAGAGAACATAGAAACATGTACATCTATCAACTATATTTAAATATATTTAACTGGATTACTAGCCAAAAAAATCTGTCACCGAGCTTCAAATATTTAAAGACAGACAAAGTGTATGTTCTTAAGTGAGACACACACCAAGAAAAAAAAGAAGTCCCTTTAACTATTAGAGACATGAAAAACTCTTCTTCTGACCCTGCTTTTGCAAGCATCCCTATTCTGGTCAAGGGAAACAACCTCAGGCATCCCGCCTCTGAAGTGAAAACTCTCATAAGGCTCAACTAGAGACAGGTCTGCAGGTTACTCTTGGGTTTCCTCTGAAGGACAGGCAGCTTCTGCTGAGCTCGCTGCAGCTTCCAGTCCTGGAGTGGGCAGCAGGTGCTGAATCCCAGGAATCCCATGATTGCCTTTCCCTTGCCCAGAAGAGTGAGGAACCTGATTCCTGCTCCAAAGTGGAAAAATTCAGCCTGGCAGAAGAGCTTGTACTACGCAAGCTCTTCAATTCTTCCTCTATTAGCACATGTTAGTGTATTGTCAAGAGGAACAATAGCAACCCCACAAACTATTTATTCCATCAAGAACAATTTATTGTCTTTTGTAAGTTCGTTTCCAGCTTCTGAAGCTGAAGAGAGAAAAATCTGCTGGTTCTTTAAAACTTCAGATGTTAGGGACTATTTGTAGTCATCCTATAAATGGGGGTGGTAACCAAATTAACCAAATTCATTTTGCAACCACAAATCATTCCTATTAAAATACTCCCTTCTCACCCCACCTCAAAAGAAGAATAAGAATAAAAAGAAAAAAAAAGAGTCCAGATGGTTAAAATTATTTTTAAGCAAATATTTAGTGGTTACAGTTGAATTCTTCTGGCACACATTCTCCACTACAAAAATGACACCCCACATTCACTGTGTTAACCATTTTCCAATGTGCCAGCCAAATGAATGCCTCAGAGAACACACACACACATATTATGGAAGCATTATCAGAAATGCTATAGTTAAGGCTCCTTTACAATTTGGGCATACAGGAGGGTTATTTTACACTGTGTGGTAGAATTGAGTTTCCAGGTACAATGTGCAACTCCTCAACAGACAACTGAGTTTTCTAAAGCATTGCCTTCCATGAAGCAGAACTACTTCTCAGCATATTTCTTTATTGGTAACATTACTGGAAACTCTATTTGGGAAGTAGGGTGGAAGATGGGGGGAAAGCTTTGTATCTATACAGTCACAGTAACTGCAAGCTTTGGGTTTTGTACAGTTTCAAAATGTTTCACTAAAACACAAAAAGTCTGTTCCTTTATTTCCCGTAATCTAATTTAGCCTATACAAGAAGAAGCCCAAGGAACTCCCTTTATTGCTCTGACAGTTGCTTTAATTCTCCTGTGTTTTGTCTTGGGGTTGTTCACACGTTGACCCACACTACTTGGAGAACACCAAAATTATAATCTTTGCATTTTCAACAGATTTAACCACCAGCAGCCCTCTGAGGAGCCAATTCACCTCACAAAAACAAACTGATAGGAGGCTGATAGGTAGAAGCAAGAATACTGGCACCCGTATGGGACTAGTTGCAGTGATGAATGGCCGGGGAAGGTGTCCCCCTGCACAGCTCCTGAAAACTGGTTGCTCCAGTCTGGCATCCCAGGAGGCTTGCCAGATGGAGAAACCTTCTCCGCAGCAGAACGGCAAGCTGTGCTTCTCAGGAAACTTGAGGCTGTAACCCTTTCCCTCTTCCTCCACATACCCTGTTGCTTCCCCATCTCTTTCTATGCCTATGTATAAACAAGTGAGATGAAATCTTATTTCTCAGAGACACACAAACTTAACTCACTTCTAATCCTTTTTTTTTTTCCCAGCAAATTAACCCCAGATAACTTAGCACTGTATATATAGCTTTGGAAATAGAAGTTAATTCTTTCTATGTCAGAGTTAAAACTGTGCATTCAAGTCATATTGAATGGGTGTATGTATTGTGGTTGCTCACATTGTTTCAAACAGAATAAAAGTTTGCTGTGAAGCTTACAGTGCTTGGATGTCATGATGTTTGTATGGTCAAATGTGAGAGGTTTTGTACAGACGTTAAGGTTGTGTATCTTGTGCATCTAGAGTTGATGAGACACTGCTTGTAAAAACTCTGATAGAAATTGTGATTTAAACTTAGCCAAGGCTTATTTTAGTAGAGGTTAAGGTCTGAATTACATATGTTTGTTAAAGGAAAGGAAATACATGTCTGCCTCTATATACGCATGTGCATATGCACACCTGTTTTACATTGGTGCAACGTCTATGATCTCAGCATTTTACATCAGGATACTGAAAGGTAAATCTGACCCATGCCGTAGAGTCTCCAAAGGGGCTAACTCCCATTATTTTTGTTAAAAATGCCTATATTTTGCCCAGTGAAAGATTAAAGCTAATGTATAGCAGAAGAGCAATGTAAGGAATCCCATGGTAAGTCTCCATCCTCCTTTCTGTACCTATGCAGTCGGTAGTACAGGAACTCAGGCTCCACTATCCATTTTCTCTTTCATGTGTATGGAATTCTTTGAAAGTAATGGGAAGGAAATTATTGTAGTCTCACAGGTCTCTAACAAGAGATCACTGTGTAGAAAAATGTGACTTGTCAAGAGCTACTTTGTATTGTATCATGAGAAAATATACCATAAAGAATAGCTGAAATCTAAAAGCTTTGCATTCCTTTTTCCAATATTAAATCAAACCAGATATTCATGAAAGGTGCAATTTTACTGGAGACGTACCAAGAGGTGATAATATTCATATTGACTGAGGTTAGGAGTTGGCATAAAACATACACTCAATTTCACAGAATGGTAAGGGTTGGAAGGGATCTTCAGAGTTTCCAGTAAATTAATCCATAAATATTAGCATCTTCCCTCTACACTTCATCATTTAAATAATCTATTTACAACCAAGAAAATAAACATACAAATATTAAATAAACAAAAGGAAGAGACCTAGTTAAAGGTTAAAACCTCCGTCAAGTCTGGGCAATTTGTACTTATGTATGAACAAAACAAGAGAGATATTCTGCAAACTTCCACTCGTGTGCATATTCCTACAGAACAGAGGTTTTTGAGGATCAGACTAAACACCTCCAAGACCTTGCTGTGGTAAAAGCAAGGCAAATCAAACTCAAATGACAGCAGAGGACAGCAGCTATTAAACATCCCACTAAATGGCAATGGGAGATGGAAGGAGCGCTGACCATCAGGGCCAGGCTTTGGTCATGTTGCACTTTGTGACTGAAAAGAAAACCCCAGGAAGATTCCTGTCTCTGTGCAAGGCAGGTTTGCGGGCAGCCTCCAGCATGGGCATTGCTCTGCCATTATCTTGTTATAGAAAACATTACCTGCCTGCTCCCTATTACTTATGTTCTTTGCTGAAGAGTGGCACGTTGATTAATTACTACTCTAAAGTGCTTATAAAGCATCAGTCCAAGGCAGGTTTACTAGGTTAGGGCCTCTCATGATTTATTGACTAAGGAGAAAAGCAAAGGCCATTTGTGAACGAACATTTTCTTCTCAGAAAGGGGAAAAAAAAAAAAAGTAATTTAAATTACCCATTTGAAACTTGTGCAACGAAATAAACAGCAACATAGTTTTACTATGCCTCTCCTTAAAGGATACCTGGCAGCTGTTAGCAAAAGGAACAACCTGAATCAACCGGTAAAAGTCTGAAACATTTTCTTTTGCTGATAAAAGGAACTGATCAGAGAACTATAGAATAATTAGAGCATCTCTGCTTTAGTACTTTTTGCTTTTTCAATGCTGTTGTTGGAAAGGCAGAAGAAAAAGCAAAACATGAACATACTCTCTCTCACACACACACACACAAGGCACATCCACAAGAAGGATTTGTTTGGTTTTGGTTTGTCTCTGTTGCTGTTCTGCTGCTTCTTTTTTTTTTTTTTTGACAGAAGTAAACTGGCACACAGGGTCTTACTGAACTTCACTTCCTAAAGCATTTTAATAGTATATAGTGCAGGAATGAGAGAGAAAAAGATTCCCATATGACAGAGATTCTTTGATATTGTTACTTCAACCAAAGCCTTGAAATACAGTAGCTGGTTTTGTGTGTAGGATATGACTTTTTTTTTCCCTAAGTCTTATAAACTTTGATTTACTTAACTGCTGTCACTGATGTGACTCATAGAGAAAACATGAAGAGACTGAGAGAAATAGCTAATGTGTTAGTCTATTTGATGGCACAGGATTGTGTGATACAATAATCAGTGCAGTCTGTATAAGAAGTCTATGAAAAATACTGCTATCAAAGAAAGTAAAGAAGATAATGTCACATGCTTCCAATAATTTTATTACTATTTAAATAGTGTTATACAGGATTTCTGATGAAATCTATTTCTGTGTAGTAGCTACAGTTACACTAAGCATAAAAGAAAAAGGAGATATAACTCTGCTTATAACAATGAGACAACTTCTGCTGGATTTGGAGGGACCTTGCACTTGAGGAGCTCACTCTTAATACTGCAGATTCTGCAACAGCCAAACACAATATCAAACAAGCGTTACTTTCTAACATCGTGCTAAATGAAATGTTACAAGTTCACGAAGCAGTGTGATTTCTTCTGGAAACACAAGTACATGGTTGATAACCTTTGGAAACCAATACCTCTTGGAGTGAACACTTTTTCCGCTCCTAATACCTGGCAAATAAACATGCTACCTATGTCTCAGAAGAGCCTTAAAGTGCAAGAGCTTCAAAGATGCCCTTAGAACTTGCAAATGAGATTGTTAATTCTGTCAGAAGAAACAATGATTTCTCCTAGGGAAAGCAAAGGTGATTTGAGGATTTCCTCCCTGTTCCTCCACTGGCAGTGATGCAGTCCCAAATGCTCGTTTGTGATCATCTCCAAAGCAGAATGGAGTGAGCTCTGGAAACAGCCTGGAAAAGGATACCAAACACATACTGGTGGGATCCAAATCCCCTGCCTGTGGGTGCATTGTCCTGTCTCAGACACGAGCATATACAGTGATCATGAACGCAAAATTTGGAAGTGAACACAGTATTTGCAAGTCTACTGCATGTGTTAGGAGGTATTGATGCCACAAAGCTGAAGGGGAATATTTCTTCCACAGCTTGCTGAGACGCCTTGTCCTCAGCTTGCATGCTCTGCTCAGAGAAAAGGAATTGTCTCTTACCTCTCTATGGTGTAGTTTACCTATATGTAAAATGAAGACAGTGCTTGCCCTCAAGGGGTACAGAGAAGCTTAATTAAACAAGAGATTCTTAGCCTTAATCAGACTTCTCTCACTCTCTGAGTACATGGGAAATCCTCCAGTTCAGAAACAAACTTGACACTGTGACAAATGAACCAGCTTAACTGTTTTATCTTTCTTTACCATCTTTTCTTGGGAACCGATATTTACGAAGCTGTTTTAAAAAATACCCAAAACAAAAACCCCAAACTTCCACATTTCTCTCACTGGTGATGTTTGCCCTTCATACTAAACATTTCCTGCAATTTTATTTCAGTGAGGATCCTGCCTTTGAGATTGTGTGTTTTGTCTAAACCCACAGAATATGGTAGACAAGGGTAAGGACATGTATGACAGAAGATATGATAAGTGTGTGAGAGCTGTGAGATGCATATGGAGCAGTTCTCCATCCCATCTCATCTCTCAACCCTGTCCCCTTCCCTGTGTGGGTATGGCAGTTGGGGAAGAAAGTGACCCCATCACCATTGCTGAGTTTAATCTTTTACCACAAAGAATTAAGTATTGGCCTTGTCAGATGCTGGACAACTTCGATGATATCCAGCGTCTTCTGCACGTACAAGGACTTTAACATGACCTGATCAGCACAGCAATATTAAGGAGGCATTCAAAAGCACATGGGAGCACATCTGTGTTAAAACCAGTTTGCTATTTTTAAATGGGAGTTGGTAAAGACAAGCAAGTGAGTTTCAAAAAAGTAAAATCTCAATCATTTCACTGCAATATTATCTATTTGTGGAATAAATAGATGCGGAGCCAAATAATTCTGAAGTATCTAAATTTCACCTTCCCTCTCCCACTCACAGAATAAGCTTTAAAGCAAAATTGTCACATTATTACCAGAATGATAGTTCTCATGGTATCCTGCCAGGCTAAAATGGTACAGACAATACCCTGAGAAACTCTGGTCTTTGGGAATATTAAGTTTTTAAAGTTAAGGGTCCAGAAAATTAAAAGAAACATACAAAGTTTTGCATCTGACTTGACTGAAATTTTTATTCTGTCCTTCAGAGTAAATCAGCAGTGTGCACATGGAATGTGGGGTTTTTTCCCTACTAAGCAAATCATACCAGCAGATCAAGCAGAAGTAGAAGAGGTTTCAAATATAGCACACTCCTTATTACCAATGGATGCAACTTCTGCTACAGCAACTGCTTGTTGGGAGAAAACCCAAGACTGATGCTTGAAGTCAAATTAATTTGGGACAGGTTTATTCATTTTCCAAATCATGATCCCTGCAACGCTCTACCATTACCATTCCTCCTGTCCCACAATTCCTCTTGGATTTTGGCTCTTTCCCTGCCCTGCCTCCCACATCTCTCCCAGACTGCTCATATACATGAGCCCTGGCTCCATGAGAGCTTACCCAGTGAGACCTGCTTGATGGAACTGAAACACAAGCTTAGCCCAGGAACATTCTGTTTTACTCTTCAGAAGCACCAGAGCTGAGACTGTTTGCAAAACCCCCTGAATGTACCCATAGCCTGCTCAGCTCCTCTTCCTCCTCAGCTTTGTGGTCTATCTGACCAGGCAGTGCCTTGCTGTTTTCATGTTCCCCCAAAAATGATATTCCTGTGTCTAGGGATTGCAAGTTCCTCCAGAAAGACACCCTTTCTCACCCTAGCCTATACTATTTTCTGCCTGTGCTCCACCACCACATTTGCTGGTTGCCCTTCCAATTCCCATGTAGGCTCTATTGTTCCTTAGGAAGGGGATGGTTAATCAGGAGACAATTACATTTAACAGTCTCCAGGAGCTGTTTGGACAGTTTCAGCAGAGTGATCAACAAAATGCTGTCTTCAGTGCTCAATGCCCGTTAAAAAAAAATAAAAAAAGCCACTCTTGCCCATTCCTACCAGCTCATTTTGTCTTGCAGGGCTGCACTTCATTGTCCCCTGAATTGCACCTACACAACCGAGGCTGCGTTATAAACTGGGTCACTGAACTGATCTAGGTTAAAAATATCCCAGATATTCTTTAATGAAGTGTCAACAACTATTCTCAGGCTGAAGAGCAACTGGAATACCTCCTAATAATCTTGCTTACATATGCAAAAAGTATGTCTTAATCTAAAATGTATTTATAATATAAAATGGAGTTCAACATTTGACCTGAGTGTATCCCACTCCGTCATACAGACAAAGGAAATAAAAATGTGTTGCTATCATTTCCTTGACAGCAAAAAACCAAAACAAACAAGAAACCTCACACATATATGTCTAGGCTAATATATATGATAATGTGAAACAATGAGTTAGATTTTTCATGGCCTTGTTGAAACTCATCTTGTTCGTTTTAAAACTGCAGCATATAAATGTGATTTTTTTTTGTTTAAGTGTCAAAATATAAATAAATATATACATCCTTAAAACACTATTGATTGCAACTTTTACTGACTTTCTATAGAGTTTGGAATAAGAAGGCTTCACAGTCAGGGCTATGAACACTCTTCTTCATAATGGCATAATGATGATTATTATCATTTTTATTGGTGGTGGTAGTGTAATACTTTTAAAATTATTATTATTAATAGTGTTAGTAACACCATGTGGATTATTATAACCACAGTAGTGACAAGATGCCCTAATAAGATCCGTGCCCCATTGTGTCAGGCATTATAAAAGCACACAGTGAGAGTGAGAAAAAGTTTATAATCTAAGCAATTAAGGCAGACAAAAGGTGCAGTGAGAAGCAGAGGCACAAAGAGATGAACTGACACTAGAGTCTACGGAGAGAGCCAATGTTAAGCCTCCCATGTCCGGAGTTAGTGTCTATTTAAACACAGATTTGTTTGTCTACACAAATATATATATGTGTATTAATGCATATCACATTATCCAGCTTGAAGAGTGCATGCCAGGATTAAAAGGAAAAAAAGGAAAAGCTGCATTTGGTGTTTTGTTTTGCTTAGGTAAAAGATATCTGAATTAAAACTGGACAGATTAAAAGTGGTACAGCACAGACAAATGTAAGATTGAGCCTTGCTGGTGGCTAATTTCAGTCAGAGTAATGTTCATACCACAATCCATTATAAAAAAAAAAATTCAGAGAATAACTGCTTGTAGGTTGGTTTCCAGCAAGAAATGGCAATGTGCTTCCTATTGAGATATGGACAGCGAATAAGAAACTTGGTGGTATTCCAGCTGATGAAGACTCTGGTTAAAAGAAGGCAGACAGTGTGCATTTCCTAGCAGAGAAAATTCTTTCAGCCCTTACAACTAATCCTTCCACATACCAGTTCAGAAATCTTCTCATACATATTCGATAACAATCAGTTAACTATGAAACAAAAAGGTATATTAACATTTTTTTTCTTGTGCTTTGATTGTGATTAGTATTATGATTTAAATACCTCACATATGCGGCATTATGTACTTTCTCTTACATTTACTTTTTAGGTGCCTTGCAAAGATTGTCTCACTGATGAGACTGCTATAGTTATTCTTTTTAATGACAATATTTTTTAGATTTCTTCATGTTTAAATAGGCCAGATATTTCAGCCTCATTTACAGATGTGAACTTGCCTAAAATATTTCAGCAGCTTAAGCCTTTTTTTTCCCCTGTGTTGCACTTAAACAGCCGATTTTTCAGAGCTGCTTTTTGTCCCAAAGTTATTCAAAGTCTCATCTTGTCATTGTTACACTATGAGCAATCTAGAGTTAAGATTCACAAATGGCACTTAATAATTTTAAATTCCAGAACAGAAGAATTAAAACTTAAGCCTTACTTTACCTAAGGAAAAAAACCCACTCATTTATTTTTTAATCAATGGCAATAACAGTCCAAAGTGGAACTGTGAGAGCTTTTTTTTTTTTAGCAAAAAAGTTATTGCTATAACATTCAGCTCAAATTTGTAAAAACAAATAAACAAAATAACATTTAGCTGCAAGATCACATTTCTGTAAAGACAAACTGTAAGCTCTGCACAGCCATTGCTACCAAACATTGTTTATCCGAGCTTTAAATTCTACTCCCAAATTTGAATGGACTGCAGAGCTAGCAGTGTTGCTGAGGAGCAATATCAAAATATGTGCCTCCTGGGTCTAAAAACCACAAGTTATTTTAGCTTCTGCTAAGAATTGCGGGATTTTTTTAAGTTGAGTACAGTAAGTAAATAAATACATTATCTACCTTCATGACCTTTCTTTTCCTGAAAGCAAACAGCGTCCATCATTTGTAACTTGACTTTCCATAAAAGTAACAGTTCATAAAAATCTGTGAAACTACTACCAGGAACAAACAAATTAAACAATGACAGTGTAATAAAATAAAACTGCTGTTATACTCCTATAGTAGAAGAATTGCTTCTTCGCTGGGATTAATACATCTTGCAGAAAACAATTTTAAATAATGTGTAACATATGGATTCGGCTTTTATTATTCTTCTAAAAGAAGACAATTATATTTATGTGATAAACTGTTCAGTGTTAGTAGCATAATGTTTATATTACTGGCCACTGAAATAGTCTTTGGCATAGGTTTATAAGGAACAGAAGCCTCCAGATCTTTTGAAATCCATCTTACAAAGTAAGTCCTGTCTGTTACTGGAATGCAATGTTTTATATAGTTTTCTTGCTGGAAAGAAAAAACTGTAGTGCAGGTAATCTTGTTGTTAACCAGCATGCATGAAAAACTTTCTGATATTTCAGCTGCCATTCAGAGTGGTTTAGGGCTCTCTAAAAAAAAAATACATGAAAGCTTGGTAGCTGTCGGGAAATAGGAGGAAAAAAAAATCAACTTTCTATTTTAACTTTTTGGAAAGGAATTATGAGGATGTGTTGTGTTCTAGAGTAAACCTTTTCAAGGTGTTTTTCTTAATCTCTGCACTTCCATAAGCAGCTCATTCTCTTATATTCCTAGGAGATTACATTTAAGGAAAGAGTGAGTTTCGGGTAGTTTTCAATGAGCTGCTTTTGTCCCTATTATATCCCAGATAATTTTCAAAGGGATTACATAGAAACCATAGAAGTGTTTATCTCAATATCTTCCAGTGCTTCCGAGTCGAAACTGCATTTCAAAAGGGAATAGGAATGTGTTACCAAATAAATGTTTTCTGTTGCTGTTGTGTACATAGATTTTTATTGTAAGCATTGCCGGCAGCAGCCTCTCTGCATTGCTGGGATTCTGCTATCCTGTGTGTCATTCAGATAACAAGATCATTTGGAAAAATTATGCAGAGCGAGCGAGTAGGTTTATCAAAAAAAAAAGGAAAGATGGAGGAAAAAGAAATAATATCAGTTTGGGAAACGTTACTGTCCTCATTTTTCACTCCTGAAGTACAAGTTTAGTATATTCAATTCTCCACTTTCTGATTGCTTTAAAAGTTGGGGTTGTTAACAAAAGATAAAGTGAAGGATATGTCAATTTAGAGAGTGTAACCTAATGGAAGTGAAATCTGCATATTCAGTTAATTTGGGATTTATTATCCCAGTAACTAGTCTTGCAACTCTTCTAAAATCGTTTTGACTGAAGACTCGAGAACTGTACGAGTGGATGGCTACCCCCACCCCCATTCTTAAAAGAAAACCTGTGCCTGCTGCTTCCAATTTAGTGCAATCATGCCTCTTACTGGCCAATACAAGATGCAGCATTAGTTGTCACATGCAAATGAGTATTCATGGAGACTTTGAAATGTGCAATAAAGAATAAAGACATGCTTTCTGTGAATAATTGTTTTCTTTTATAAAACTGGATCCAAAAGGGAGTGCCATTTCACCCAGAGTCTGTAGACTTTCTATGGTTACAATCTGCTGCTGAAACCAGATATTAGAAATGAAGTGTGGATAAATGGAGGACTCCAGTTTCCCGTGCTGTCAATCTTTCACACTACTACGTTTGCTTAACAAGAAATAATTCAACACATGTTTGTGTTTCTTGCTATCTTACATTCTCTTCCAACTGGGACTTTTAAATGTATAGGGATCTATAATAAAGTTATCCCCCTTACATTAGCTTTTTTTTTTTTTAATACAAAGCCTGACCTAAATTCTTCATTTTCAACATCACACGCACAAAAATTCATAGCAGTATGAACTTCAATTAAAACCTAAAGTCTTTCAAAGCTGTCTGATATCACTTACCAGGATGAGATAGCTCAGATTTTAGGGTGTATTTAGAAACAGGATGGGGGAAAAAAAAAAACCAGCAAGTTGTATGCAGATGCATGTACACGTTTGTGGAGCTGTGAACAGCCAAGCTGAGTTCAGACACACACCTATTTACTGAGACTGCAGCCAGAAAGTCTGTCAGAGAACAAACAGCCATCGACTTGTATTTATATTAAATCATGGCATTACATGGTCCTATCTTCTGCTGGCAGAACCCCAAATGCTTCATCCAGTAGTGGGAAGAAAGTAAGCAGATGCCTAAATTGCAATACCTTTGCAGAGAACTGGAACAGATGAACTGCAGGAAGCACTTCAGTAAATTCAAGCTTGGCTAAGATGGGACCCGAGGTGGATAAAACTGGCTAGTCAGTGGGAAAAATAAATGCTAAGGATAAATGCTGCCTGTACCATGAGAGTGACTCACCAGTGCAGGCTCAGCAGAGGGGAAATACCCCTTTGTAGGTAACTCAGTGCTTTGGATTATATTTAATCTCAGAATTGACTCCAGCTCAGTCAGAGCTTCTATGCAGGCAGGCTGTGGCCCTGCAAGAAACCCAGGAAGACCATCAGAGAGCTGGGAGACATTACATTTTTCCTCTTAGTCTAACATTAATAATTCCTTGTTGCTCTGTTTACTACATAACTTTACTCTTCAAGGGAAACCTCTTGAAACACAGGTACACACACGTGTAAACTCACTAATGAAACTAATTACCAACATCATCATCACCGCAACTGATACACACCATAAACAGAGGCTTAAAAACGTGAGAGGGAATCTGAAGATGTTGCACTCCTGTAAGGTAGGAGGCCTGACTGCAAGGGCTCAGCACAATGACCAAAATCATCCCTTGGCTGTCTGCTTGCTGCTGTGATCCACGGTGGCAGAAAGACAGCTGCTTTTTTGTAGCTTTTGGTCTGTATTGTGCTAGAGAGAGGATGACCCTGGGACTAGGGCATAGGATGTGAAACGAGGCGATTTGGTTTATACTCCTGAATCATCACAAACTTCCTCAGAGATGATACTCAGCTCCTCATTTTCCTACTTACCAAATATAGCAAGTAATATTCTGGTATCTCACAGAGATTTTAGCACAAGCCCTTCAACATACATATCTGCTCATATATTATCTCCATGTAGTCATTTTCAAAAGTGACGACTGCAAAATACTCAGTGCAAACACATAGCTGCATGAGGCTTAGTCATGCAAAACACCACGTGTGGTAATGCCTCCCTGCAACCACAGGAATGGAAACCAGGACCTCATTCACATGTAAAACCTACTCCACACTCCTTAAGGACTAGGTCTTTTCACTCTGTAGCCCCGGTACAGAGGAATTTAAAGCAGCTTATTCATTGATGTTGACACCATCGTCCATTGCACAGGTGGCTCTGCACTTGGAGATGCTTCACAGGGGAGACCAGCATTTGAAGATCTGATTTGGCTTTGCATTGTTCGGAGCCCAAAATCCAGGTTTCAGAGGGTGACTGCAGCCTTATCTGCAGTCTCTGTACACAGTGGGGACTTGGCAAATGGAGTTTGGTGAAATGGCACGACGTACTACATAGGAGACTGACTATAAATCAACAGATTTTGGCTCTGCTCCTGGCTCTGTCACTGATTTACCATGGAAACTTGGGCACATCTTTTACTCTCCCTATCCTTCATTTTCTGTCCCCATAATGTAAAGATAATGATGCTGCTTTGCAAGCTCTTTTGAGATCGAGATGTTAAGTGCTAAGTGCATTTTATTAACATTAATAGCACCCAACTGAGAGGATGCTGTATAGCACTAGCCTGGCTGTCCCCAGAAAACAGATTGGTGTGGGGAAAGTGTGCATTTGTTAAGCAGCTTAGACATTGCTCATTCCCATAATACTTCCACAACATACGGGAACAAGATCTGACCTACTAAAACAAAAGAAAACACGCCATAAGGAGAAAAATTTCTAATGTGACCTGTCATCTTCTTTCTAGTCCAGGAAAACTTGGGGATTTGCTAGAGATTATCAGTGTTTCTGTGTGTGGTTATTACAGTCAGCCACAACCACAGCGCTCACAACCTGTGGTGGAGACCACTTCCATTAGTAGGCATTTATCACCATTTTATACACTCCAGCTATCACTGAAAAGACATTTAGTAGATGCACTTAGTTATATCCTATCACACTTTATATGTGACTCAATTTTCAAATAAGTTAATTGTGCTGAATTATATTCTAGCTCTCATGTTTACAGGGCCACAGTACATTACAATGTATATTTTTAAAATGCCATCTCACGTGTTTGGTTATTTTACACTTCCATTTTCAACGTTTCTGCTCAAATATGGATAACAACATACACAGGAGAAGGAGTTATGAAACTTTTGTTATTAATGCACGTTTTTCCCTCTGGTGGAGATAGAAGAACTTTGTGATGCATGTTAGAAAATGTTAAATATTAGAATTAAAGTTAATAGGATGCCAAAGAAAATGACTAATAATACATTATACAATTAGATGCCTTTCATATTAGTGAATCCATTAACAAAATAAAATAGGTTCAAACAGAAGAGTTCTGATTTGCAATTTTTAGCAAGGATTGCCCATGTGTAAAGCTAAATTATTTATTCATTTAAAAAAAATGCTGGAAACGTCAGTTTGCAATTATTTGCATTATGTTTGAATGCTTTATCATGTGGCTCCCAGTCAAAAATACATATGTCTCTGCTGCTTTAATATCTTCATTTGTGCAAAGCATTAAACATGGAAAAGACTAAGTTTCTTCCCCTGGATTCAGCAAGACAGCTGACAATATTACAGGCTCTCAGTATTGCTCTTTCAGCTGTATTGAGTGTCTTCTTGATATCACTCTTCAGCCCAGATATCCTCATGTAGTTTCGTATCTTTGGTTTGCCCTCCCAAGTATATTCTTTTTCTAGATAGGATCAACATCCTCCTGCCCAGCTTCGTCTCTAACATCATGCAGCTTTACTCAAAACTAATCAGATGCTACTGCATACTGCTTTTCTGAGCACTGGCTACTACTTGAAACTAGTTACCCTGTCTCCTCAGCTAATGTCAACTTTATCCTTGAACAGAACACTGAACCAGCATCTAACTTTTCCTACAGTAAGAAATAGCTTTTAGCATCAAAATAATGTAATCTACTTGCCACTTTTCTCCTGCATTTTCCCTTTCTTTTGCATTGATGTTCTGTCTCCAGAGCGGCATCTGACACGACATCAACTAAAGAAAGTTCCACCAAGAACAAGTAATCTCCTCCTCCTCACATCCATCTTCACTGCTGCTATCTACTTAATTAAGTCATTCTCAATCTTCTGTATCATAAGCACATAATGTTGGTTGATGGAAATGTGTTTCAAAATCCCTGTTTGTTTGTTTTTTAATTATCTGATTACACCAGGAAAAAAAAAAAAAAGAGATCGCTCTCTTTGGTATGCTACAATAAGTACAAATCCAGCAATAGCACTCTATCTTTTTCAAGAGATTTTTTCACACCTTCTAACAGTTTAGCCAGTCCAGTCTTTACAGTTCTTGGGATTTAAAAGTGTGATGAACCCAATTGCAGCCATTTTTGGTAACAGAATTCTAAAACTAGTTTCAGGTTGAAGATGCCTCTTGTTATAATCTTTACTCAACTTGTGAGAGGTGAGGAATGCTACGCTTAACGTCTGCTCAGGTTTATATCAGGATTGTGGCATAACCTAACTCCAGGCTACTGTCACCCCAAAATATCTCCTGCCCATATGTGTCCCAATGTCAGCCCAGGGTGCAATTCATGGATGAGCCAAATCTCCCACATTATGTCAGCTGGTAAATAGGGAAAAAAAAAGAATGTGCAAGAAGGACACAGAAAAGGAATGTAAAGTGGCAAATTTGGTTGCATCTTTGACACTGCTGAAGTAAATGGGCAAATATACGATAAATTATTTGTTCCATCCTATTCAATTCTCCACATCCGGACTATTTCAAAATTCTGACTTTGTTATGGTATATAAATAATAACAGTAATTCTATGAGAAAGAGAAAAGGAGTTGAAATTAGAAACACGGATTCATAAGTTGATTTCAAAAGGCAACATTCTCACAATTCACCCTGAGGTGTTTGTCCACACAAAGGGTTTTGATTAGGTTCAGATTATCACAAGTAGAGTTGGGAAACAGGACCTTTGATCTCAAGAGATCTGAACAATCCCTGTTACTTCTACTGACAACAGGCATGCCACAGACTGAATAGTGTTAACATTCAGATGAGAGCTGAAAACTCAAGTGAGAGCTATGCTATGTTCTCACTTTTAAGACTCTGGTACCATGCATAACTTTGACATTAAAATACAGTGTGACTACCTCTAAGTGTTTAAATTAATATGTTTAGTTTCTTATTGTGGGGATTGTTAAAGTGTAAAGTAAGATACGGAAGAGAAAGGGAAAGGAGTATCTCTTTATATTTCTGTTAGCAGTATGTATTTGTTCAGAACAGTGGGATATGATAATCTTTAAAAAATTCTGATATAGAAAGGTATTTGAAAAAATTGGTTTTCCTATTATACATATAGGATTTTATACACATATCTATGATTGGATTTTACACTTTTAAAAGGAAAAAGCCAGTAGTGCAGTCAAGAAAAAAAATTAATTAACCTAAATATAGGCATCTAAGACTTTTAGAATGCTCTAAGACATCTCATCTGCNAAAACAGAGAAGGCAGGTATGTTCAATTTTATGTCCATAAAAAATGATGGCATGGTTGTCTTGAAAATTTCTTAAGAACATTAATTTTTTTTTTCCTAGCAGGAATATAATTATAATAAAGCTTGAATCCATAAATGAAACTGTCAGTAAAAGAGCATAAGTTCATCACAAAAGCAAAAGTTTCCAATTATTAGAGAAGATGTATTTTAGATTTTCTCTCTTTTTTTTTTCCCCTCTCCTAGGTTTTTTTGTTTGTTTGAGTATTTCCAGTTTGACCCCCAGTGATACCCCAGTTTGGTCCCTGGCACTCTTACCTCCCACCAATATAACGTACAGAGTTTAATAGTTAAATGCAGTACCGAAGTTTCCCCCAAAGAGAATCACTCGCTACTCACAACAGTTGTATCTGCCACAGCATTTATGGTTTTCCCAGTTCTCAATATACAGAAGACCACAAATACCATGAGNATTTGAAAAAATTGGTTTTCCTATTATACATATAGGATTTTATACACATATCTATGATTGGATTTTACACTTTTAAAAGGAAAAAGCCAGTAGTGCAGTCAAGAAAAAAAATTAATTAACCTAAATATAGGCATCTAAGACTTTTAGAATGCTCTAAGACATCTCATCTGCTTTCTAGCACTCAATTTCCAAGGCTATAATTCCTCTGTATACCCTCTCCTAGACCCATCAGCCTTGTGAAGGTCACTTTTACTCAGCATCCTCTCAAGGGGCACTAAATACCAATGATTAGGCAACTGCATCAAGCCCCAAATGTCCAAGTAATGTATTAAAGGGAGATGCTTTCCAGGACTATATTAAAAAATTAGAAATGCAAAAAAATTCAGGTTTTTTCCCTGCAGTAATNGTTTGAGTATTTCCAGTTTGACCCCCAGTGATACCCCAGTTTGGTCCCTGGCACTCTTACCTCCCACCAATATAACGTACAGAGTTTAATAGTTAAATGCAGTACCGAAGTTTCCCCCAAAGAGAATCACTCGCTACTCACAACAGTTGTATCTGCCACAGCATTTATGGTTTTCCCAGTTCTCAATATACAGAAGACCACAAATACCATGAGAAAGCCTAATTCCACAGTGTGGTCACTTCTCATGCCATGCCACCCGGCATAACGTTATATGTACATCCACATACAATATCACCCGATTTGTTGCAGATCCCATTGCAAGTTCGTATTTGTCATCTGGCATTACATACAAACCACAGAATTACAGATAGTGGCCACAGGGAAAAAAACCTCACAACTAAATATTAAGGCACTGCGTGATCTTGTAAGACATTGAGCATGACAGACTTTAAGTAGTAACTATGCAGCTTAGTTCTCCAGGGTATCCATCTCGTTGCAGCACAAGATCACCCCAAGCAAAATATCTTTGACACTTCGTTCGGTTTACCTCTAAACTAAACCTGGCAACTTCCAGCTTCTGAAGATTATTCCATCATCTTAAAAATCATTAAGAAGCTTTCCTCTTCATACTTTTAATAAATGTCTCAATAAATTATTTCCTTTCCTTGTTATTTTAGAGCTCGATTGAATGGTATTTCCTGGAACATTGCTATCAGAACAACAAACCCAAACAAAGAGTCACCCATGACAACAATGAGCAGCCCCCAAAAAACAGAAAAAGTGATTCCTTGCTACAGTGTGCAAAAAAACCAGTCCTTCTCAGCTCCTAAAAAATGCTTTTTGAAGGGTTAGCAAGAACCTCTTCAACTTCTTGAAACGTTACTAAGCAAAAATCCATTGTAACGCAAATAGTGCTGTGGTCAGAAGAGAAATAAAAGGCATGTCTTAAATTTTTGAGCATACAATACATGCCATAAAATCCATGATATGTTTGTGGCTGACCACACTGACCTAGCTTACTGCCTCTTTTGCCCCATTCTACCACCTTATTCATCACAACATTGAAAAGAAAAGCATTGCAATACCATTAGTAAGGAAAATTCTACAGTGTTTGGAACTGCAGAATGGGCAACTAAAACTTACAATTCTTATTATCTTTCCCTGTTTTTCCTTCACTCTGAAACAAAATAAGTTACATTGGGAAAAAATAATATTCTAGTTTTATCATCTTTTTGTATACAGACACATTATTTACAAACTATTTTACAGCACTGGTGGTAAAAAACCCAAGTATTTCCATCGAGTTTTATCACATGACTTAGATGTACTGATATGATTTGGAGTATTACAAATTCCCCTCTTCCCCTCTGGAAAGAGAAGGGTGAGATGTGGAAGCAGTATCTTCTTTTGAAGAATAATAAAAGAATACGTTTTGTATCTTAAAATAGACATTTAGACAGAGAGAAAAGGGAAGAACCCACATTTGTAACATGCACATATTAATTGATTCACCAACTACTGTGGTCTCAAAGTATTCTGTTGTCAGAGTCTTAAAGCTTGGGGGGAAAAAAAAATTAAGAAGATTCTTGGTTACAGCTTGGCATATGCAGGTCTTAACCCAGAAACAAGCTGTTTTATAATTATTTCTGAAAATTGCTTCAGTCCATTTTACTTTCTGTGCTTGCCTGGAAAGTGTGAAAAAAAGAAAAAAAAACCCTCCTATTTTTGACTCAAGGCTTTCAAGACATTTTGGTTCTCAGCTAGCGAGTAACCCAGTTTGAGCCTGATATTTCCAACGTGAACTTTGGACCACTCCTCCTTGCTTTCTCAGCGAGTCTGGCTACGTGAATAAAACTACTAGCAGAAGTGAGGAAGGCTTTGCTGTCTGGGCCATACTTGATCACATGGAGAACATCACCAAGACTAGAGAGTGACTCTGAGGTTAGACTCCAACCAAGATGTAATTCACATGTTTCTAAATATACTAATATATGCCTGAAAAATACAGCCAATCTCCTAAAAATGTCTAAAAAGGTATTAGATGGCAGGATACAATGGGAAATCTCACTAACACATATGCACAAGAAATTAAGGAACCAAAACCAAAAAAGAAAGTGACTACAAAAAAAGAACCAATCTTTTTTTTCTTCATACTTCTTCTGCAATGTTAAAATAAAGCCTTTGATGATGCTGTTGGACCTTCATGTTTGTAGCTGCTCTCGGGAAGCTGGCAACTGACAGAGAGCCTATTCTCCTTTGCCTGCAGAGCCTTTGGTAACAGAAGGACCAGAGCTGCTGGCTGCCTTTGACACGAATATACTGAGTCAATGGAAAGTGTCGGGTATTTTTGAATGGGAAGTTCTGTTGAGTTTTTTCAATTTAGGATTTTTTAGTTTGTCTCTTTCTTTTTTTTTCTTATTTTAAAGAATTAAAGCTATGAAAAAGAGCTGCTTCTCTTTCATTCCCCTCCCCCCCAACTCTTTCTCTTCTCCAACTTCATCTTTTTCTCTCCTTATTTCTTCCAAATGGTTGCTTCAAAACTCCCCAACCCATTTCTGTTGACCTGGAGGCTCCATTTCAAAGGCAGCATCAAGCTTGTGTCAGCTCCACGGGCACTGCCCGCCAAGGCAGAACCAGCCAGGAAGCCACTCCAGTTCCTGATAACCAAGGCTCAAACATATGGTCCCAGCAAGCTCATGTAATCAGTAATACCATAGAAAAGAAAGAAAACTGGTGGGTTTTTTGTCTTTAATTCGTTCCTCTTTTCTCATGGTTCATTGATAAAGAACATGTCAGTACAGTTTGAAGAATCCTGCTGGTTAAAGGTATCATCCTTAGCTGCTCATATGGTCTGGGCTTTTACTTGTCAATTAGATTAATCCAAGCCATTTTAGAACAATAAATATAAGTACAGATGGAATATAAACATATTGAAGATCACTGGTTTCGACGGCTGTTGTTTATTAAATCAAAAATAATGTTGCAATGAGGATTTTGTTGATATTTCAAATGGAAAGGAAAAGTAAATAGGAATTAGATATTCCTTAGGAAAGAATAAAACCCACAGAAACAGACCGACAACCACACAACCAACAAACTATCACACCACAACCTCCAGAGCAGCCCATGGGTAATGAAAAGACAGTGATTTTACTTAAAATGTCACTGATGATCTACCTTTAGAGAAGGGATGTGGCACCTATAAACTCAAAACACTAGGTATGTTGAAATCCATAAAATTTCCAATTACTGCTTCAGAATTTATTGTGCACATATGGAAAATAATACTTGTAAAAGAGAAAGGGGTTTGTGCCTGGTGCTGTCAATACTGTGAAGGATGGGGTGATTATAAAGCAAATTAACAATACTTTTAAATGTGCATTCACTTATCTTTCCAATTAAATCCTTGTTAAACAACTGCACAGACAGTAATGGTGCTTCTGCAAAGCACTGATCAAGACAGTTTTATTGTAATTTTTACTCTGTAACAATTAATCAAGTAGGCATTTTCTTTATTATTAAATTATTTAGTTAATAAATATTCCCAATCGCTTCACATATTTGTAGTTTAAATTTTACTTTTAATTTTTCTTAAACTGCATTATATTCTAGTATATTCTCCTAGAAGAAACAACAGGCATATTTTAGTTCTTTTTGCCAAAATGTGTGTGGGGGGTGTTTGTTGTTAAATCAAGACAACATCTGGGCAAGATTAAATTCACTCTTTTCCCCAGTGTAGTTATCAATTTGGATACCTTTATCTGTTTCTTTCCAAGTTCCATCAGAAATTTACCTCTCTGTAACATTGTAACCTTCAGCCTCTGTAAAAAGTCATATCTTTCCCCCAACTTTGGTACATGAGTATAGTAACCAAGCCATGAAAACATACTAATTGACCTTTGGATGGTATGCGGTGTTTTGCAGATAATGCATAAAGTATTCAAATGAAATAACAGGATGCAAAGGTCACCTGTGCAGCAAATACTAAGTATTTTACAAACAAGGTACTGGACATAAAGACAATTAGGAACTCTCTTGTATTATGTATGAACCAACACTTACTGAATGAACCAATAAGTACTGAAATTTGTATCTCTATGGTTAGTTTCCCTTTAGTATAGAACACTAGTGTTTCAGCAATGTGCTATGAACCCTTTATAGATCCATCTTTTTCACTTAATTTACTACTCATGAAAATTACTTGTTTGACGGTCATAGAAACTGAATGCCTTTCCAACTACAGAGTAGATTGGCACAGGAGGCATAAAAAACGATAAGCTCCTACCTCCTCACCCAGGTATCTCTGGTCTTCCAGCACAGCTCCCTCCCACACACTTTTTGCTTCAGTGCTTTCAGTCTTCCACCAGGTCAGAAGCTTCCTTTTGAAAAGCACCTCCTACCTGTATCCACTTTCTTATAGTGGAGCCTTAATGGCTCTGAGCAGCTTCACCTGGGACTCTCCTACCCTTGCCCATGGCCAACGGCCCAAATCAGCCCCACTCTGGGGCTTTGGGCCAAAACAATTGATCTCTTCAGTAACATCTTTAAACCTTAGAACAGTTAGCTCACTTTATATGCCTTAATAGACCAACTTACAGTATGTTTTCCCTTTTCCTACAGGTATGAATTTAGAGAATATCCTTACAAATATGTGTAAAGTCTTTAACTTATTAGACCTTACTTGAAATGAGAAGAAGTCCTCCAGACTTTTTATAAAATCACTAAAGAATTGCCAAGTATCTATTTATTTATCAATTTATTTTAAGATGGTAACTATTAGACTTAATTAGTAATAGAAAAGCATAAGCAATCTAGAAGGCATAGGAGGAGTGGACATACCTGTCCAGCATCCCTAACTATTACAGAAGCCTTTACCGTAGGTTCTCAGCTAGAAATATTAAATGACCAATGGCTTAGTTTCTAAAGCCAAAATGAATTCAGTGCTTGCAGACAAAGAAAAGCACAAATTTCCTCACGTCAGTTTGGTCCAAACAGCTTCTACTGCCTTGATTCAGTGATTTGAAAAATGATGACTTAGAGCTTTGAAAGTGCTGAGAGATGTTATAACCTGGTCCTCTTATGATCAACTGATCTTTTCAGCTCTTAATGGGAAAATAAATCATAGATAAAAGATAATCCCATTGCAGAGAAGCAAAAAAGGTGTGATATCAATAGACTCTTATAGAAAAAGAAAACTCTGGGAAAGGGATAAAGTAAATAAGGTAGTTTGTTCTGCTGATGTTCGTGTTGGCAAGGTCAAAGCCCTCTTCAGGAGCTGCCCACCTCAGAAAGGAGAATGAAATAAAAAGTATATACAGAGAAGTTAATTGTGAATCCATCCTCATCCCCAAAAATCTAGAATTTCAAATGTCTTTTTACATTTTTACTGTTCCTATTTCTTCCCTAATGATAAAGCTGTCAACTGTTAGTTTGATTTCCTTTCATATTCGCCAGTTCTCTCTTATTTCATGTTTGATGCTGCAGATGACATTAACAGTATAGGAAAAGGAGCCAAATAAAGCTTTGCTATATTCTAATTAATGATTATTCTAATAAAAAATACTTTGATATGGCAACCAGCCTAGAGTGTCTTCTATGATCTTTAATTTTCAATGTGATGCATATTATTTATAGCCTATAAATGTAGGTGTAACACAATGGCAAAGAAAGCAGGAAGAAGGAGCCCATTAAGTATTTGGCCTGTATAGGAACTGATTGCACAGTCAATCTCTGCAATGTAAATAGGCTTTTTCAGAACATTTGTTTGCATTTATAATTAAATTAAACTTTAACTAAAAGAAAAAAAAAAAGAATCTCTATGGGAAAATCATATATATAAATACTGCTTTCCCACTGTTAACTACTGAGAACTGAGGTTATGAGGATTGAGCCGAGGGGGTCACAATAATTAGCGAGTGAAAGTGATGCTTAGAGAACGTGTTATTAAATATCATCCCACTGCAGAGCTTTAGAGGACTGGGAAATAAGCAGGTTGGGAATGCATTAGTTTCCCCAGTAACTTTTGGGACTTCATGAAACTCTGAATCTGCTACTGTCCTCAGTATTTAATTGGCAGGGGATATCAAGCTCTTGAGGACATTAGGTGGAGTCTATTATTGCCCTCCCAAGCACACTTTAAATAGATCCTCTTCCCCCACCTCCCCACCGTGTTTTTGGCAGGTACACCATGACTCAGCATGCTATTCTCTTCTTGCAGGTTCCTACCTAGCACAGAGAAAGGATGTTGTTTAAACAATTGGAACAATGGCCTTGCTATTTGAAAGCCGTTCTTTGTGTTACTTCTTGACTATTCTAATTAAAAATTACTGGATTATTCTTTGAGGTCTGAAGTGCTAAACTCTCCCATTTTCACCTCACGTGGTGTTGGTGGCATCCCTAATGGCTGCAAAGTGGTATTAGTGTTTACAGAAGATAAACTTCGTCATTTCTGATGCATTTACCTGAGAAAAGGCTAAGTACAGACCTGGGCATCTATTTTCATAGCTGGGATTTTAAAGGATGTGTAAGGAGAGGCTTGGATGAATAACGTCGCTTCTCATTTAAAAACTGTTTTGTTATGACATAAATACGAGTGCCCTGGTTGTATCAGTACAGACTAATATAAGCTGCAACTATCACAAATGATAACATGATAATGTAGTTCTCCAGGGACACTACTTTCCTTAGAATTTTCTTTGGTCATTCAATAGGCAGATTCCTTGCACATGCCTTAAGTAGCCAGTGACAGAGTAACAGACTGGCTCTAATGTACTATTAACTTCACCTTTCTGTATTCATTTTTCACTGTAGCATAAACCAGAAGGAAAAGGTGTTTGGTACGTCTATGTTGTTAAAAAGACTTCTTTCTAGCTTTACAGCATTAGCCCATCTGTTTTAGGTGAAAACCTGGGCTGCAACACTAACCTCAAGTACATTAACCTTTGGATGCCACGAGACATGATAGACAAGACCATTATTTTTATGGTTTATTTTTTCCTAAGCAAAGATCCTAGGCAGTGAAGGAGGACAGAAAATCCTGGGTTTGCCTCTCTGTCTCCAAACAAAATACAGTGGATGGTCATTAGGAAGCCAAGGCAGACTACATTATCGACACACCAATACCCAACAACCGTAAATATAAGGGAATCCGAGTAATGAGTCGAAACCATAAGGCTGATGATTTATTCAGTCTCACTGAATCTACTGTGAACCAAAGTTCACTGTCTAGTTTCAGCTGAAGACAAGACTGATCTGAAGCAGTGGAGGAGGTGGAAAACATCTACTGCTCCCCTGAAACCTTCCCTAGATGTAAATGAAGGTGGGAATTTATTTACAATTCTCATATCACACAATTTTTGAGTCAAAAGTCTTAGTTTATGTATAGCACAAAACTAATTGAGGAACTTATTCTCCAAACCTATCGTCTGCAAGAAACCATGTACAATACACAATATTTAGCAGCTCTAACAATAGCCTCCAGGTAACTTGAAAAGAATTAATAAACAGTAGGAAAAAGTGATGCAGCAGCTTCACATTTATACTTGATTTCTTAAAAACTGTGTAAAGTCTTTAATGCAATTTAAGATTTGGGATTTTCTCTAATTGCTGAGAAGCTTAATTTTATTTTCTCAATAAGTAGTATCAGGAGGTTCACTATCATCAATATTTGCTAAGCTCATAAATGTGGGGATATTTAGTCTTTGCCAAGAGTAGTAAACTGTAAGGAGAGATGAATGTATTTGTCATTTATCTTAGTTAGCTACTACTACCAGCTTCTATACCTGTCTATTGATCAATGTTAGATTTATTTAAGCCACAGGTGTGAAAAAATGTTCTTACGTATTTGTGGAAACATGTTCATTATACATGGAATCTGTTGAAATATGTTCAGCAAATATGCACAGGTTGGTTATTACTCTGGTTCTCAGGACTCCAAAAGATTAATCTTTCCTCTGTTTCTTGGGCTTAATCCTCTGCCCTTTCAAAATCAGTGGTAAAACTTTGTCTGACTCAATACCCCTATTTCCTTTTCAGTTCTTTTCAGAACCTTTTTCTCTTTCACTGGTTTCCTTTGGATCTCTGTTCTGATTTTGGTTTTCTTTAATTCTCAACATTGAAATAATCTGCTATTTTTTTCCTTTTAATCTTTTTTTTTTTGTATTACTCTCACTTTGATTCCTATGCTCCTGCATATGCTTTGTTTTTTGCCAGCTTATTTCATGTATACATTTCCTCCTTTCTTTCTGTTTTATTTTTGGGGGTGTTTTTTGGGGCTAATTTTTTTTGTTTGTTTGTTTTCTCCCATTTAACTGTTTTCCTTTGCTTACTCTGCTGTTTTTCCTCTCTCCTAGCTGACATTTCCCTCTGTGCAATATCTTCCTACCTTCTCATTTCTCTCTTTTCCAAAACAGGGCTCATCATTCTATGCCACTAATGTATAGCAGATTCTGAAATACTGTCATCTGAGACAGTTAAGTACTAAACAAAACATTACCAGGGTGGAGGAATCACTTACCCTGATTGACAACAAATCGTAACTTCTGTATTGTTGCCAGATTGCCACTTACTCTGTATATTCCATCAACATCCAAACCTGAAAGAGAAATACATATTTCATTGTAGATCATATAAGTATTTTTCTTTGTATGTCTGTCAGGAAGCCAGAAGCATCCTAACAAGTATGAAGAAGAGCAGTGCAGGGAACAACTGGAAAATAATCCACCTGACAACCACTGAAGTGCCTTCTGTCTGATTAAAACAACAATGGGGAAAAAAAAAAAGGTGGTAGATTAACTTCAGTGAATACAAAACACCTAACTGTAATCATCTTGTAATTCTGTCATCAGAACACAGTTCTGCAAGGATATTTAAGTGTGATGGGGAAGGAAGAGTACATTAGCTCTTGTGCTCATAGAGAAGAGCTGTTTGGGATATGTGTTATACAAAGCTAGCCCTGCTTAAATATGGGGGATTGATATTAATAGTGCTGGGGAAACTTCTCAGTCTGAGGCCTGAGTTTTTCAGATGTGAATTTCTGAGACTGTGACCTTTCTGAAAATAAAGCAGTGAGATGCCCACTCTGAAAGCATGATGTGCATGAGACTACACACTACTACTGTTTCTGTACTATATTCTTCATAGCAGATCAGACAAGTTTGAAAATGAAATTAAATATCCCAAATAGCATATGCCCTGGAGTACATTTCTTCATTAATATAGGCCATTCTTTTCAAGGACAACCTGACAGTCTTGTTTCTCCCTGCATATCTACTTAAGGTTTATCTTCTAGGTGAAACTAGATGTCATACTCCCTTTTGTGACATATTATCTCCTACAGCAAGCTTTGCTGATATGACTGTTTAAAATAGCACTTCCAGCCCCAGTTGCATAGCTGTAGCATTTCAAAGCACATGGGAACTGCTCTCCTTTCCCGGGAGAATTAGCTATTGTGCAAAAACGACTGAATCTGCATGCTTAAAAATTGAAAACACTAAACTGTACATTGTTGTTTCATGTTTTAAACTTGTGAGTACATAAGAAGCTAAGAGAATTTACATGAAACAGGTTTTTTTTTTAAGGCTACTCATCACTTGGAACACTAGTTTTAATTAACTTTTGGCAAGCAGTTTCAGAGCAAGACTTTCTCTTGGAAAACACTAATTTATCAAACCCAGAAATTTTTGGGAAATATTTCATCACAATGAATCTAGGGGGATTTTTTTTTTCCAATTTGGGGGGGAGGGAAAGGAAAACTAGAACTACGCAAGTGAAAAGAAGTCCAAAAGCCCAGAAGCCCGGTTATGAAAACGCTGAACTAGGAAGGAGCTGAGGTTCGAGTCTTTCTTTCAAAGGTACTTGCATCATGCCTTGGCAGATGAATGCCATAACCAACTGCTTGGAGATATTCCTCAGCAATCCTGAAACATTTTAAAAGATTAACTTTTCCTTTTGATGCAGACTGAAACTAAATTATTTTGTTTGCTTGCCTGTTTGTTTTCTCTCTGCAAAACACAGTTCTTATTTTATGTCTATCTTGCTAAGAACATCCTGGTCTGGTTGACATGAAATAATCTATTTTTAAAGTGAATAATAATTCTATATTATACACTGGTTATCTACATCTTCTGTTAGACAATTTTCTACCCCACACCTGTGGGTATTCTGCAACATAATACTCAGAGTGCTGATTCATTTCAGGAAGATCCCCTTTGGTTACAGAGGGATAAAGAAAAAGTTTATTTAAGAGAAATCAAAAAGGATTTGCTAATCAAGAGCACTTGGATGTTATCCATCTACTGGATATATAACATATGAGCAAATGAAAATTACTAAAATGTATAAGTAATGAAATTCTATCCTAAATCTGAGGAATTTTATTCTTTTTCATTAAGATGAGAGTGAGAGGACAGGAGTAATTCCCAGCATAGGAATGTGGGACTCTTGTGGTAAGGGATTAAGAATTGCATCATGTAAATTGAAGTCTAAACCAGAAAGTAAAGAAGAAAAATAGAAGAAACCAAATAACAAATAAAAAAGCCCCAAATCAGAATGTTAACGTTTGTTTGGATCTAACTCAATTCAGTTCTTAACCTTTCTGGATATATGGAAGCAAAAGCAATACATGTCACTTTGGGTGAAATAGCTGTGTCTCACATTAATAGCATCAATTTGGAAACAACATAAATTATCCAGATCAAGTGAAAATGTCAAACTGTGTTGTAAATTGGTGGATATTACATCTTACAAAACGATCTGGAGTATACAAGTGCATTGTTATTGTTATAAATTTCTTTTGGTGCAGAAATGAGATGTCATTACCATTTCATTTGGACACTACACAATATGGCAGAGAGAGGAAAAAATAGAATTAAAAATCAAGCCAATTCTACTGTTCACGTGCCCTCAACTTGCTGCTCCAAGAACTTTGAAAGTTAAGCCAAACCAAACCAATGCAAATTGGTGGATTTGGACATCCTTTTCGTGACCACATTCTCTTAGCTGGGTTGTTAACTTATTTTGGAAATCCAATTAGGGGCAAAGAGAAAGAAAGAGAATGAGAGGAAAAAACTGTGTCTTTATAATTCTAATATCCTGATTTAAAGCAAATTCACTTTTAAGAGTACCTTTATCAAGAATGAAAACCTGACTGCGTTGCTGTCAGTATTTCTTCATGGCAGGCTATAAATACTAAGGGAAAAAGATGAAACAAAAGCATTGCAGAGTTTCCTGTCTGGTGCTGGTGTTTTAGTGGTAGAGAACATTTCAGAAAAAAAAATATTCATTGTGAAGGACTTCATGTAATTAAGTCCAATTGGTGTTCACTATAGAGAGACCTTCTTGTGTTTTGGAGTGGGGTTTATCAGGGAAGAGTTACAGGATTTTGCCCTAGAGGAAAACAAGTATTTTATTTGCTTTATATCCCAGCTTTGTTTCTGCTTCTTTTAATGAGGAACCTGAGAACAGGATGGACCCACAATTAGAAATGATAGCCAAAAGCATTTCCATCCTAAATTTTGTAATTGTATAAGAAATGTAGGAAAAGGATTTACTCAATAATACATCAATTTAGCTGCCAAACCGTAGGTAGATTTTAACTATTTTCATGAAAAAAATTATACAGGTACTCCTGATGAGAAGGTAAAAAGGCAAATTGTACTCAGGCTTGGTTGAGATTCATGAACAGTGATGAATGCTGTATTCACTCTGTATTACAAGCTCAGAAGATGTTAGAACACCTATTTCAGAACATTTCATTCACTGCTAGCCAAAATGGAAATGTCTCTTAATGCAGTTCAGTGTCAGCTCCAGTAGCAGTTTCAGTTGGAAGGAAGTGTTGTGGAGAAAAGGAAAAAGAGTTTGGGTGATATTTTTATCCAAATATGCATTTTAAAATATTAGATTTTGATATTGATTGAGATAGTCCTGATACTTTATTAACTGTCTTAAATGAAACATTCTCATTAATTTCCTTCTGCTCCATAGAAAAAAATCCCTCTCTGAAATCATGCTGCATGATGCCTATGTTCAATGTGAATTGTACAGTTTCTTCAAACTGAGTGTAAGACGAAATTCTCTATGTGTGAAGGAAAGGTGGTGGTACATAGAAAATTCTCTGGATTTTAACAAGTTTTAGAACTCGAAACGTGCCATTTTAAATGGTACTAGGTAAATCCCTGCACAGAAATCCATGAAACTTTGACAATTAAGGTATCTTGAAATAGGTGTGGTCCCCAGGCCTGGTAGGAGTTTTGTAAAAGAAACTATCATGCTGGATTCAACAACAAAGTGAAGTACGAACTTGAAGAAAGGCATTCTTTAGTTAGTCCTTTCATTTAAAATCAGTAATGTTCAGGGCAAAAATATTGTATTTCAAAGGAGCCTATTATGCCTTCCCATAAACAGAAAGATCATACGTTTTAAAACTGAAGTATCATTATGTAATCAAGCTGTTGTATTATAAACTATTTTGTGGGCTTAGATGCCCAGGGCTATCTTTACAAATATTTAGGAGGTCATTATCAGGGTATGTTCTCCCTAAAACTATAATTCTTTCCTCCTGTTTTCATACACATCTTACCATAAATATCTGATACATAAACAATTTTTTTAAAGTTTACTAAGGGCACAAAAGTGTGGCATGAAGTCATTTAAAGAAATGGTGAATGTAGCAAATACACTAATGTCACTAGATCATGTGTCAGATGCAAAAAACAGCACAAATCAGTGTGCAACAAAAATAAAATTTCACAAAAGGATCAATACTCACATGCCAGTAGAAGGAAAATGATGAAGAGTAGCAAAGAATAAATCTGACTTAAAATTTTCACATTAAAAGGACATTATCTGCATGAGGTTACAAAAGGTTCCCAAAGTGAATGTGGGAGCAAAAACAATGCTTTTGCCATGGAAATTAGAGGTGAAAATGATGAGGACATTGAAATGAATTAGAACTACACCACAGAGAGAAAGCAAACTTGGAGATATAAGCAGCAAATAATGTACATACAGATGCAAAATGTGCCATACACAGGTGACATGAGATTAAGATACCTGAACCCACAAATTTGGTACACAGCTTGATCAGCTCTGATTGAAATGAGCACCAGCTTTCTGGACATAAGACTGGCTGTACTCTGTGTGGCTTTCAATGTTGTTGACATCTCTGTCCTACTTTTTGGTGTGGTGTTGGGTGGGGTTAGGCATGCTCTAAAGCTCCTGGAGCAGGGCCGGCGGCTGACACTGGGATTTGCTGTACTCTACTTTGATCGTCAGAACAACCAACTTTTTGTGCTCCTCCTGTCAAAGGATCACATTCGTGAGGCTCAAAACCACACCACAGCTAACATCTAACATGAAAAAAGGTCCCATCCCCAGTCCAAAGAAAGTACTCAGCTAACGTGGAAGTGGGTGCCACATAAATGTCATGTTAGATAGTACTGCAAAGGCTTATATTGGAAGTCAATCTGAAGGACAAAAAGACAATCACCATTGTAAAAAAAAAAAAACAATCAGTTTTCACTTATTGATGCTCGGGATATACACGTGTCTCTCATTTATAAATAAAACAGAGAAATACTTGGAAATTGCTAGTGCTGGAAACAGTGACAGAAGAGTTATTCCAATATCGTAAAAGCAGTTTAGAGGGATGCACTTGGAGACTGGCTAGACTGACCCTGGTCCCAGACAGTCTACTTAAATAATTAATTTGGGACTCTATGAACAAATAATTCATCAGAAAATATAATTAATCTCAACCAACGTGGTTTCATGGAAATCACGGCCTTGCCTAGCTAACTTGTTGCATTTTTTTATATGATTGGATTTTTGACAGGTGTGGTTGATAAAGGCAACGATGTCGAAACAGAATGTTTGGATTTCCATGAAGCATTTGACTTAGTACCATATGACATTTTGATTAAAGCACTTGCATTTTATGGAATTAACAGGGCATATATTACATGGATTAAAAACTGGCTCAACAACAGACCTCAAAATGTGACAGCTAATGGGAGATATCAGTTAACAAGGTCATAAGTGGCAGAGGTCTCGAGGGTGGAGCTCTCAGTCCAATGCCATGTAATACCTTTATCAGAGATATGGAGAATGGAAAGACAAAAATCTCTGTTGGCAAAGGAAGCAGATGACACAAAGACCAGGGAGACGTTACACAACAATGAGGACAGGTGAAGCTACAGAAGGTCTGAACTGCCACCTTATGTAGTCACAATCTGGTAAAACAGGTTTTCATATGGAGAAGCACAGGATACATTCAACACTCTGGATGTAGGTTACAAGGGACTTGAGGGTTACTTCAGATAGTTAGCTGAACATGATCTCTCAGCTCAGTGCTATAAGCAAAGAAGGCTACTGTGATCCCTTGAGTTATAGGAGGAGGAGTATGAAACAGTAGCAGGGAAGAGATTACACCTCTTCATGTGCTACAAATAGGACATTTAGTATAGCACTGCATTTGACATGAAAACAAATAAAATGTAACATAAATGTATTCTGCTTTACTTCATATTCAAGGGAAGATGGAGAGATGCCCTATCCCCTGGTACTTTTCACATGATTTCCAGGTGTTAGACTCACAAGCAGCACTCCCCAGCTACAGGATCTGTGGCAGACAAGCCTAAATTTTCTTCTATTATTAGTAGGAATCTAACACTGCATCAGGATTAGTAAGGCAGAGATAGTGGGGAAAAGAATGGAGAGGAGAAATGACACTAGTTCTGACTAAGGTAAGAAATGACTCTACAGGAGGTGTGTGACTTGAGGTTTACTGAATCATCTTAGGAAATTAGCTAACAAGAAACAATTCTATGTTTGCCTGCAGTAATATCAAGAAGATGAGGGGCATTCCTACACAAAAAAAAAATAGGAATCTCATTTTTTCTTGCAGTAATAACTTCAAAATGCAATGAGAGGAGAAAAGCTTGACTAAGATCTTATTGTTTTCAAGACTCTGTAGAAAATGTTTAATGAAAGCAATTACAACACTGAATATAAACATTATATACTGAGAATCACTAACAAGTGAATATGATGGATGGTACACTTTATTCTGTTTCCTATCACTTGATGGTAGAATTACCACTTAGATATTTATATAGAAATAAATAAGGGTAGGAACAGTACAAAGCAAGTGCAATTTAAACTAGCACACAGCTCTCTGCTATGCAGTGCTGATGGTTAATGTGTAAATCAAGCTTTCCATGCCTTCGTGGTCTTCTCTATTGTGTCACACTCTTTGGCATTCAAGAAGTTTATGTTTTAAAAGCCCTAGGAACAAGAAGACTTACTCAGAACTGCAACAAGGAACAAAACTCAGCTTTGAAGCTGGGATTTTTTTTTGAATGAAACCATTGAACATGCAGCGTGTTCACTGTAAATTTGCCTTTACCCCCAATATATGCTTTTGTCATTCTGATAGTCCCACTTCTTGCAGCTAAACAAAGTGACCTCATTGCTTTCCACTGTATTTTCTTTTAAACATTGGCTGGGATGATTGAGATTCAGGAATGTGGGAAAATGGATTCCCAAGCCACGTCCATCCCCTTTAATTCTGAGCTGTAATTTTTGGCTTGGCTTGAATCACAGTCATCACATTTCAGTCTGAATCTCTCTGTAAAGTGATCTTTCTTAAACATTTCTTTCACTCATCATGGGATCAGAAACAAAGCCATTCTAGTCTTTCAGCGAAACACTTACAAACGTCTTTTTACAGTGACTCGCAAGAGCTGAATTTCCTTTAAAAATGTTTGAAAAAGAGGAGGTTTTCATTGCCTGATTGTCCTCTTTGTGAATCTTGTCATCTGTATGCCATGAGCTACAGCTATTTTAATCTGTTTTTGTTTGCAATCCATTTGGTGTCCGCCCAAGAAAATGCAGGTGATTCTAATTAACTTACTGCTGAAGATGTGGAAAAATCTCTATTGTGCTACAGAGAATTATACACTTAAAACCTTCCCTCTATTATTTATAACAGCTTATTAATGAAAAAGATTACATGAATATATTTACCACCTGATTCATCTTTGTTCAGTTTTTAAATCAACAAGGTTTACACTGAAGGGGAAAAATCTCTACCAAATACAGACCTCAAGTACTCTCATTAGCTTGCTGGTGCAAGAGGAATAGCAGTTTAGAAGGAAATAACGTCGTCTTACTTTATGCAACACAGTGTAATATGTGAAATTACCAAGTGTTTGGAAACAGCCATCCTCTCTCTCTAACACATTAGTATTTAATTTTGTGAATGTTTATTTTTTTTTGTTTGCTTGTTTGTTTTCTGTTCTAATGCCTCCTGCACCACTCCTATTTGCTCTCATTTGCTGCAGTTATCGCTTCTCAGTTAGGGTGTAGTAGGTCCATTCTAACCAATGCTTAATTTGTCTGAAATAAAAGAGGGTTTATTTAGCCTTCTGCAACTTTATCAAATGCACTTTTTTTTTTTTTCCTGCTTAACCAAAAAGACTTTCAGGAGTATTAGGAATCTTCAGAAACTGAATGGTCTTTCACTAGCAACTCCCTTGGGATATAACCAGATATGACAATGTGGTCACTGACAGGAGGGAATTTCAGGTATAGAGATTTGAGCCATTTGTAGGAAAGTCAACAGATGTCAAATACGAGCACTGAGTACTTTTTACTAGGTACCAACAGGCCATTTACCACCTTCTATCAGTTACCATTTCTATTATTCTGTGCCACACAATAGGGGCTGTGATAGTCTAATTTGAATGTGATGACAATGTGGATAATGCAGTTTATTTTGGGGAGGATGAAAGCCTGAATAAAGGTTATCATTTTAGGAGAAGCTGACGATGGAAAAACTTATCCACTGTGTGACATGATCAGAACAGCTGGGGATGTAATGTGGAGGGCGGGGGAGAAGAGAGCCAAGGTATTTTGTATGTTCAAGAAATATATACAACATTGCCATTTCGTATATCCCAGCTGTGCCTGTTAACTTCTGGAAACATGTAGAGCTCAGCAATAAAGCATACTTGACTGATATTTACTGCAATGTGCACTATAAGACATTTTCTGTCACACATTACGTTCCGAAAGAGTTAAGTAACATGAAAAATACAGGCTCAAGATTATATCTGTCATGGATGAAAATACTACATTTATGCCTCATTGTAATCCATTCATTGGTTTATGGACCCTGCGCCCTCCAGGGAGTGTCACAACTCCACATGATACTGCTGAGAGCTGTATTTTGCTTTTGGATTTCTGATTTAGCTGAAAGAAGTTTAAAAACACATGTAGCCTGACAAGTCCCTATTGGCTATACAACTGAGGAGGGTCAAGAGCATAAACTTTATTCCAGCAAAAGCCAGCTGTAACTTATGCTCACTAAACTGGCTGAAGATCTGCCTGTTACAGACAGTAGCATACAAGAAATTTATGCATTTTGCTAAATCCTCCCACTTTGGTTAAACTGCTTCATTTGAGGATCCATCATCACCAACATCATGGCTGTGTTTCTTGAGCAACATCAGAACACGAAGGGAAATTGCGCTTTGGGGGGTCTAACTCTCCTCTCAGGGCTATATAGGACTTTCAGTCAGGTCCGCTGACATCAGTAGGAACTGTGGTTAAAAGCTAAAGGACAGATTCAATTCTCCAAACACCTCTTACTCCCAATGCTGATTTTGAAGAGAATTTAGTGCATTGTAGGGGCAAATCTTTTCTTGCCTTTCACAATAGTGAGAGATTAAATTAGACCTCAATAATGTCACCTCCCCATCCTGACCAGTACTGCTGTTTATTGGACTTTTAATAGTTGGAAGCGGAAGAACTGTCTATTTGGGCACACATAATCTTCAGCCAAAATGGGTAAGGAGTTTGAATTTTCTGGACTGTAGTGCTTTTGCTTGGCTAAGAGATTTAGATTTTTATAATAATAGTGACTGGGATGGGAAATAATGGATGAGGTAGGGATACTTAGGGTGGAAATGCAAAGTCACAGGATTGCTACTTCCACCATTCCTTGGCTTTTTAGAGACAGTTGAGGAGTCTAAATAGGCCCAATACTCATCTCTATGTCAGATCCTTTTTTTACCTGACAGCTTGAAGCTAAGCCCTGTTCAAACTTAGATGTCTCAAGGTTATCTCTCTTGTCTTCGGGAATGGGTCCAGCCTAATTCTCTGTGGGCACTTGCTACAGCTCTTGTGCATTGCTGAGGAGTGGATGTGAACACAGAGTTTAACTGTTCAGTAAGGAAATATCAACAAGACACTTGATAGTACTTGTTTCGTTGCATAACACAGAAGGCTGGATCTGTTTCTTACAGGCGGAAATTAGACCAGGTCGGTTCTGGATTTCTAACAGAAGGAATGTGCAGAACCCTGCTCTAAAAATGGAGTTTGGGCTCTCACATGCAGTTAGTAACAGTCTTTGTTCATTCATATCATATTGTAGGCATCTATCTTTGTATTTGCTTTTTATCTTTAAGTGGGAGAAAACATTTAAAAATTAGATTCTTTAATCTCAGGCACACTATCAGACACCTTTAGGTGTTACAGTCCATGCCTGTGTGGAAAACTCAGGGGCTCCCTTGGAAGATAAGTGTACATATGGCTATCTAACAACAACTTACTAAATTCTTAGCATTGCATATCTGCCTAACAAATAACTGGGATAATACTAATGGGTATATGAGCATGTATAGACAGAGATAACTTTTACTTTAACAGTATCTTTCCCAGTGTACGTTGCACATTTTTAAAGACATGATAATGATTAAAATCATGGGATTCCACAGAGTGCTCTTACATCTTCTTTTGTGTGATACAACTCTAGTCTAATAAGTGAGCACAGGTTGCATTCAGTGTTATGAAGCAGTGACATTCAGCAGTACTACGTGAAAAAAATGTAAACATCTCTGGCTATATATATTGTTTTTCCTTTCATTGTCACCACACTTACACTCCTCAAACAGCTTCAAGTAACTTAAAAGCTTTTTTTTTTCCCTACCTCCATTTAATTTGTGCAAAATCTGAACAACCACCATCAAAGAAAAATTCAGCAAAATATGTAATTGATATGTCTACAGAAACCATAAAAATCCTGTTTTTCACAAACAAAACCCCCAAATCATTAAAAAAATGGTTTTCAATGAATGATAAGAATCAAATCTTAATAGCTCAGCACATACTTCATTACTTTGACTGAACCAGCTCCATAGATTTCATTTTCTGGTTTGACATGCATACCATGGTACACTACATTAAAGTAGCACAGAAGTTGTATATGAATTGCTCAAGAACTCCTGAAAAGAGGTTGTTTAAGTACAGTCTGAAATGGAATAAATTGCTTTCTGCTTTGAAATATGAAAAAAAGAAAATCACAATGAAATACAAATAATATAACTGAAACATCACTGAGACATGCAGGAAATACAGATAAATACTGATTTCTAATAAGAAAAAAACCTAGTTGCTGGCAAATAAATGCACTGGATATCTGTTAGCTCAATTCTGGGTGAAGTAAATGCACGAATGTATCATTTGATATTTTCATGCAAGATAATTATTTTAAAATCTGAAGCTATGGGAAGAATTTTGATTTGAATCATTGTCTTTGTATCTCAATGCTGACTGTGACATGGAATGATGTAAGGAAGGTGGAAATCCAATCCCATTCTTTTTACTAGGGTTCACACAGACTCTACTGTTCCTGAAGGCTTGGAAAGGCAAAGTTGGCATAGTGTGTTTTCCATATCTAATTTCCTTCTTTGGTGAAAATTCATGTACTTATTAATGACATTTACTATAGAGATATCCAAGACGGTTGCAATGCTTCTAACACAAACTCTTACTGTAAGCTATGCTCATTGTGTTTAATGTATGACACACCAGAATACTAAAAATGCAACTCAAAAGGAGATAACAAAAAAACCCAGTTGTGAGCAATTTCTAGTGAGCAAATTCAGATACTTCTCAAACATCAATGTATCACAACTATATGCAAAGTATCTAAAACGTTGTGTCTTAGCGATGGTACACGTGTTCGTGTGCAAAATGTTCTGTCACTGGATCAGTGCTATTTATGGCCAGAGAGTAGCCACTGCTGTGAAGATAGTCCTGCAGATCATGGATCAGGGTCTCAAAAAAAAAAAGCAGTTTGTGAGCTCCTCTGTTTTAATGGTAAAGCAGGAGGTCCTGACTACCTTTCTTTCTACCTTTCTGACCATCTTTCCAGCATCTTCCACCCTTCTGGCTAGATTCAAGTCTGGCCCAGTTTAACTGGGCTGGAGAATTTGGATGATTTTTTTGTTCAGTTGTTCTAGATGCACAGCTCGTTCAAAGTTGAATTTATAGGCTAAGTGAAAGCAGTTTTCAGTAGAAGACAGTGTACCTTATCTTTCCACTAAGGTTTATTAAAAACATGTAACACCTGATAATTTAACACCAAATGAGTGGCTGCTAAATTTCCCCCTCCCTCTTGTCTCACACAGACACACATCTACACACAAACAGAAGAATGCTTCTCGACTGCCAAACAATGTGCCAAGATTTTGTTCACTTTAATCTCAATCATATGAGTTAAAGAATAATGAAAAAAAAAGTTTCTACCAAGCCTGCTGACAGATTTTCAGTTCTACTGGCTCCACAGGGCATCGCTACAAGTACGCTAAGAAACTCTTCTTATTAAAGATTTCTGAGCTGATCCGTTTTCCATTTAAGTCAACATGAGCAGTATCACTATAAAGAACTCAACACTTGCTAACTGATACCATACACTCATCAAAATGATTTCATTTCTAAGTAAACAAAAAGCTGTGGTACCTCCAACACCATTGTGTGGTTACTGCTGGCACAGGAAAGTCATTTGGTGGCAGCTACTTTGGTGTGTTATGTCACGTAACACCATGTCAGTCCAGGACTGACAAATCTAAACATATGGTTTGAAATATTGGGAGAATTTCTTCCTGGGAAAATGGGGAGAAGAGGCATGGAATAGCCTCTTTCTGTCTTTTGAAGACTTTATTTTCTGAGTGAAGACACTTGTTTTCTCAGAGAAGACCCACTACCTTACCCTTGGTTTAGAAGATGATTTAAAGAGCCTCAACGTTACCTGTAAATGACCCATAATATGGGTAACCGATCTGTTTCTTGTTCTTTGTTTTTAAATCCTGAGGGAAAATTTGGATATTTACATTTCTGATGCAAATATATAAAGCTTAAAGTCTTGATCTCACAAAATACTGAATCAACGTCCTTAGCTGTAAGAAGCAATCTGTGTCCACAAAACCAAATCTATTCAGTTCCTTACAGAGAAGTGTGCATCTGTTTTGGTGGACAGTGGCTGATATCAGTAAAGCAGGAATTACAGAAAGAAATAACCTATGTCTATTACAAAATAAACATGAGAAAGTAGTTTTTAATGACAATATCTGATTCCCACAAATTTCAGTACTTTCAAATGCATCATCTCCGATACCAAAAGAAAAGGTGCATGAAGGAATCATGAAGAGCTGGATTAGGCTGCCTGGATCTGCTCAGGACACAAGTGATATGGTTCTGTTATGTTACGAAATGCAGTGGTCACATTTTGCTCTCATTTACATATATGTCATTCCTCCCAAACCAGGGAGTATTGTTTGTCTGCATGAAGGCAAAACAAAAAAAAGTTCTTTTGCTATATAATTACAACCATGATCCATGAGGATTCTGATTACAATAAAACAATTGAGTGCGCACATATACAACTGGAGATCTTTAAAGGACTTGCTAATTCCTTGGGGGGTTCTCATTCAGTAGCCAATTTAGGGATAGTTCAGTTACTAGATTGCAAATAATATCAGTTTCATAGGTTCAGAGGAGTAAAATGAGCTAAGAAATCTTCTCTTAAAGAAGTGCAACCCTTAACATAAAATCACCTTTTTAGGCTGCCTTCTTGCCTTGCCCTCTGCCTTGCTCCTGAAGCTTTCTGTTAGTACAATTTCTCTCACTTAGGTATCAATCCCATTAGACTGCTGTATTATATGGTTAAAACATTGATGTAACACAAGCTGCTACAGCAAATAATTGAAGTAATAAAATACAACTGCAGTAATTTGCTCTCTTGAATTGCAGGCAGAAAAAAGGAGACAGGGTTTTTTTTCTTAAACTGACCCCATAGTGTTGCATACAGACAGCAAAACTTTTTATGTGTTCTCTTTTATTGCTGTAAAACATTTTTGAAAAGAATATAGTGGTAGTTGTAGTAAATTTCTTTTTTTCCCTCACAGGAAAAACAATTAGACTATGTTATGGAATTATGCCTTCACCATTTTATTTTAAAGCCATAACTTTGTTTTTAAGCAACAGGGATGTTGAAAGAATATAAAACTGTATCTGCCTCTTTTTTCTTTTGCCACTAAAATGGACGATAATGGACGATATTTGTGTGTGTGTGAGTGTGTATGAGCATCTCCTCTAGGCCAAGACTCATTTTGTTCAGTGTTAATCCTAAGTGTTCTATTAATGACTGTACTGTAAAGTCTGCCTAAATGGGGTTTGCAGTGGAAATGCTGCCAGCTCCTTGTCTGTGATGGCATATGTACTAGACCAGGGCATAGTGATTCCCATCCTCGGTTTATTCAGAAGGAAAAAAGATAATTTTTTTAGTGTTTGTCTTTTTATCTTTTTCATGGCTAGGAGGTGGATATCCTTATGTGTGAGCTTCCCTGAATCTGACTCTTACCAGAGGGTGTGTCAGGACCTTCATCTTCTCTTTGGCACAGAGCAAGCAACAGAGGCAGTCAACTGGCTTTAGATTTCTCTAGACTTTTCATTTCTGCATGTACAAATGTCAGCTACTTGATTTACAAAGCTCATCGACATTATTTTAACATATAGAAAATGTTGTTTGATTCTTTTTTTATTTCACAGGTTAAGTGACTTATTTTATCTATTAAGCCTATTGAAAAAGATTTGATGGAAAATTCTGAAGACAAAATGCCCTGTTTCCTTCTACGTGTTCACTAATAGATATATTATACAATGCTAGAAAAAGGCAAAAGGCCAAACTCATCTCTGGTGTAATTCCAGTAAAAGCAATAAAATTACACAAGGCATGAATTTGGCCCAGGCATTGTAAATGTTACTCTGGTGCACACTGAGTGTCTGCTTGTTGTTACTGGCAAGGCTTAAAATACAAATCCCTCTTTTTTTTCCCAAAGAAATGGATACATTTCTCTGGAACAGATTAATCAATGAAACAGGTATCAGGTAACTGACGAAGACAGCAACTGGTTCAAATGTCTGCCTTGTTTTATGGCTTTTTCTTCTTCTAAGTAGTTTGCAGTCTTTGCTTTCAACATTTTTAAAGGATGTATATTTATTCTCTCTTTTGTGCATTGTCATTGCAAGGCTTTTGTACTTTTTTCTTTTTTTTCCCTGCTGTTGTCTCCTTTTCTCTAATTTGTCTTGTATGCCCTTCCGTGATGTTTCCTGTTGACACTTCTTGATATTTTTTTCTAACTCAGAATGTGGCTTTCTAGCAGACACAGAGGCCCCAGAGTGAATACCCTTCAGAGCCAATTCTGACTTGGACCTTGCACAATGCTATTAACTGGCTCTTACTCTAAGAAAGGTGGCTATAGCGGGATTGCCTGAGCCTGAAGACAGAAATGGTTGAGGAAAGCTTGCCAATACGTTTGCACTAAATTCAACTGCTCTTAATTTCTGCTCAAAACAAGAATGAAGTACATTTTTCTTTTAAAAAGAACAAAATATTTTAAATGACAAACTTGCAAGAGCTTTTCTTGTGACTCTGTTGTTTTGTACCTCATTCATCTGTATGTTTAAGTTTATGATTGTTGGCCACTTTAAAGTAAACAGAGTTCAATGCCCTTGGAAACAGTTTTCTTCAACCCACTACAATTCCCTGGAATAAGGCTTTATCTTAACTGCTGAATATTTTTGTGTGCAATTTTTTTCCTATCAGTTTATATTGTTTCCTTTTTAATTTTTTTTTAATAATA
>WBNH01000730.1:0-42081 GCA_013401255.1 Urocolius indicus
TTGAGATTCTGTAATTCTGTGAATTCTACTTTCTCAAGCATGATTTCCTCAAGCAGCTCTCTCACGTGTGACTATCCTTACTGGAGAAATCTAAAATAGGCAAGATGAACTCTAATGACTCTTTCCATACCTTAGTAAGCTTCCAATAAGTCATTAACTGCATTTGAAGCATAGTGCTGTGTCCTATTTTCCTGGAAAATCGAAGACAGAAACTCCTTCTTGTAAAAAAATAGCATGTGCAATACATAACAACTTCCTGCTCCCAGCCAGAGGCTGGGATTACTGAATGCAAATGCAGTTGCATGACAGCATTTCACTTGTCGAGACACGGGAGCAACAAATGCCTCCTAGATGATAAGAGGTTGTGGAAACTGGGCCACCTTCTGGCTTCATCTTTTGAGATATACAGTAACAATGGAGTTTTTAATGAAGCTAATAAAAAGAAATGAACATGAGAATGTTACAGCAGTTTGTAGACTTCATTTTTTATGCAGTTTATCAAGTGTCGTCATGCTCTGTGTCAGACTTCCAACAATATTACCATGGTGAATGGTAGCAGCCAGGCAGCACAGACCTGTATAAACTCAGTGCATGCAGGGGCCTTCATTTGGGCCATAAGAAGGAATAATTAAACATTTTCTACTGTAAAGATAGCTGAAGTCATTGCCCAAGGAAATGTCTAGCTATCATCACAAAGCCAAAGCAGAAACTAAGACACCACCAAAAATTCAACTGACTGCAAGCTCAGGATACATCAGTTATATCACAAGAAAAAAGGTGCAAGTAAGCAAGAGAAAACCAGCAAATGAGGACTGACGTTGTCATGCCCCAAAGAGAAAGCATAGGCAGAAAGTATGCTCTCTGGAAGAGTCACCTTTGAAATGGTAAGCAAGGGAACTACCAGGTATTTGTTTTTACTGCATTCACAGAAATAGGTTTTGTGTAAAATATTGCATTCTTTGAAAAGAATCAGTTAATCTCAGAGATCTAATAATTGACTTCTGTAACCAATTCTCCTTGCAAACCCTGACCATTGGCTCTCCACTCCATCTAAGGACATTAATGTATTGTCCAGGAGCCTGAGTAATGAAGGACAAGGCAGATTTCTGTGGCTTGCACTGAAAAAAAATAGAACTGTCAATACTATGATATGAAGTGACCAGGACAATTTTTTATTTGGTGACTCATTCTTGAAAGACTGTTCTGAATGCTACTTACCCCTCTGCTTAGTTTGGACACACTGTACTCAGGGGTGTTACCAAAATCAATATTGAAGATAGGTTTGTAGACTTAGCTGGAGTCAATAAGATGCTGCAGCGAGATAAAAAAACAGTAATTTGAAAGTGCATGGCATAAAGAGTATCCTATTCATTTTCAAGAAATTAGCTACCCATAAGAAAAACTTTAAAAGTCCATGGCAGATGTCAAAGAAAGTGTACTCAGACACCTTCTTAATGGATTTGATAACATTTCCCATGAAAAACAATATAATAGAGTCAGAAAAGGGCAATACAAATGGTTTAGGGCACAGCCATAAAGCAACACTAAAAGTAACAGGTAGGGAGGTATCCTGTAGTATCCCTACTATAACAACTGGGCATGCTGGTGAGTACCAGGAAACAGATCATTGGGAACTGCACACACTATCTGAACAGCATTTCCATTGCCACTCTCCATCCCATTTCCCTCTCAGGGAAAGGGAAAAGAAAACAAAGAGAAATATAATGATTATGAAGTGCAAGAATGAAGGTAAGAAAGAGGAGTGGGAGTGAGAAAATGAAAATTGGATAAACATGGCCCCAGAGGGAGACCATGAACAGAGCAGCTGGCAGTGTCATGGTGGGAACCCAGGCAGCAGTGGAACTTGCAATGACAACAACAGACCTCTTGTTTTTTCTACACATTTATAATGTTTAGAAACAGTGCTTGAACTGGGAAGAAGTAACACGGGTCAAATTCTGGAGGACTGGAGCACGCCCTTTCCTGCTTCAAAGCAGTGACTTCTCACTATCCCTCAGAAGGACTGGCATGGAATGATGATCTCACAGGAGACCCAAATGAGGCATCTGGAAGCCAAATTTGTGATTGTTCTCAGCAGGGAGATCAGGGGCTTCAGTGAAATGCAAAGAGCCACTGTCTCCAGCATCCATCACCATAGATCTCTCTCCTTTCCAGTACTTTTCTCACATCTTGGTCTCACATCTAATAGGGTTTTACCTTGCTTCCTCAATGTCCTAATATACTTTCCTAAAAGGCTGCAATGCCAGGTGGTGTGCATGATCGGTGCTAATTCAGGTGGCCTTGCATAGACTTTTTACCTGGGGAATAGATCAAACTACCCCAAACTAAGCCAGCATGCAGAGTGGAAACACAAGGGTTGCATGCATTATTCCCTGTGATGTACAAGTCAGAAACCAAGATCTTACAGGAGCTTTTCACGCTCAGAAAATGCTCTTCAGTCACAGCTGAGCTGCAAAAGGTCAAAGTGTTTGACTTAGGAAGCAGCAGAGTTTTGTTATGAAGTGCCTCTTTGTTTAAAGAGCTTAAAATAGGGAGGTTTATAGCACAATAAATGAACTCTGGCAATCAAGTTTGAACAAGTTTCTTATCTCTGGTTTCAGAAAAGAAAGGGAAAGCCGCCAGTCTGTAGCTGAGGCTGTAGCAGCAAGAGTCCTGGGAGCTGCACCTGTCCCAACAGCTCCCAAGCTCCTCTACGGTTGATTTGTCTTTCCTCTTGAGCACAGAAAGCAGTAGTAAAAAGCTGTGCTCCTTAATATAGTGAAGACTTGTTCTTTTATGAAGAACAACAGTCTGGCTTCTCATCTACATTTGGAGCATATGAATCCCCATACAAGTTATGAAAATATCGGTGTCTGTCCTGACTGCTGTAACAGAGCTTCTACTAGCAAGAGACAATTAGGCAGAAAGCTTGTGTAAATAATTCATCATTGCATATAAATGCTTTCAGGAGATGGAAATACTAATGATGAAAGTGCTGTCTGCTAAACTGGGAAACATTTTAAGTTCAGTGGCTGGAAGCCAAAGCCATATAAAACCAAATGAGATATAAAATTCAGATTTTGACCAGTGAGGTTGTTTAATAGTGGACTGTGCTGTCACAGGCATGGTGAATTTCTCATGTCTTGATCTCTTCATATCAAAAGTGCATGGCTTGGAAGAAGGCATGTTTTAATCACATGCTAAATGGAGAAGCTTCCCTCCTAATTATTGGCAGGCCAGAATGAAAGTGTTTGTGATGGACTGGGGGAGAGTTAGGCAACTACTGGGCCGTCGCCTTTCAAGTCACTCTGTGTCTCTGCTAAGCTAACTGTCTATAGTAAAATACACCAACTTACTCTTTTGAAATCAATATAGAATCCAATAACCCCATAAAACATGATTTGTGTATTAAATGTATTTGATCTAATGTGTAGTCCCAAGGTAACCTTTCTCATACCTAAGGGTCTTTAAATGCTAAACAGTCTTTAACTCAGCTCTCGACTTGACTCTCTATCTTCTGATCGTTTCAGAACCAGCAGAGGTTTTACAGAAAAAATCTGAAGTTTTTCTGGCCAGGATGTCAAGCAGAGAAACCACAGTCCTAGACAGACTCTCCAGCCCATTATAAGGCGCATCAGTTCTCTCTGAACCTGTCTCAGAACCCAGTTGTTGGCCCAAAGGACGTGTCTTGTGCTGTCCATGCCAGGACAGCACCAGATGATTTGCAATAACCTAATTTTAATCACAAATCAAATAATCCTGTCTAATTTGATTTTGAGTTTCTATTTATATATGGATATTAGTTTCATTTTCCTACACACAGACTAATTCTCTTTGGTTGGTAGCTATTAAAATATGTTGCTTTGTTACTAAAAGTAGCCCATAACTACAACTGGTATTTCCTTTTTGGTAGCCAAGGTGATATACCCTACACACGTTAAATACACAGCTTAAAAGTACAATTTTTGTGCTGAATGAACAAGGAAAGTTTTAATTGGAACATGTTATGCATTTACAACAAAATGATATTGTAAACAAAGAAAGCATTATTCACAGAATATTAATCAAACTAATGGTTTCTGATTGGCATGTTCTTCAGCATTTTAGAACTAATAGATGTCATCCTCTCACACCTCATTTTTAGAAGTAAATTGGAAGAGGAAACCTGCCACCTTTGTTTTGTTTTTTTTTTTTCAAATCCCAACTGGTTTGTCAAATTCTATTATGTTATTGATGTAGTTAATGAATTGAACATATCTGGTAGGAAGAAAATATCCTTCCATCAGAAGAAACTACAGATTGCCGCAACCAAATGTAATGCTTTAGCAAATTCTATTTCCAGAGCTCAGGTAGTGATTTCATAAGTAAATTGAGTTTTACATAAATTTCGTTTAAGGAAATATATACTGGCTAAACAGTGTTCCTTATATAACCTAAAGTTTTTCAATAGCATTAGATCAGGAGTTAATATAGGTTATGATAAATCTTTAAATGAACTTCAACCAAACCCACTAAAGTGCATTTATTTTTAATGAGGAAAATAGCAAGTTATTTTTTAAAATGTATTTTAATTTTATTTTTTATTTATTTAGACTTTTGGCAGCTCATAGTTTGCTACCATATTCAAAAACCCTTAGGACTTTGAGAAACTTTTTGCCTGCCTGTTACTGACAGGGATCCTGTGCAGACTTCTCAGCCTTATCACAACCTTGTGATTCACTTCTGCACTTGAATCATGTAAGGACAACCAAACAAATACCAACTGAGCAAGACAGGAATATTTTTTTTTAACTGCAGAACCCACAAGATTCTGTCTTCAGTCTCCTAGATTCTCTTCCAGTCCTGCACTGGTTTTCTGGATCAATTTTCCCCCTGCTTACTGTGCTAGCTCTGCTTTCAGAGAGAATTTTGGAGTGTTTTTCTTCCTTCCTGAGGTATGCAACAACTAGGCTTGCCTACCACAAGCTTCAACATTTGTGTTTAAGATATTGCCTTGAAAAATACCTTTTGTCTTTATATCAAACAACATTCTTTCAGCTCTCTAAATAAATGCATTGTTTGATTTACCTTTATATTATAAAGGCATATTGCCTAGGAAAAAGTATTGAGCTAAGACACATAGAAAAATAAACATATATTTATTGTTATATACTTAAAATATAGATATATGTATATATAGATGTGCAATTTGTGAAAGATTAGCAAAATTGTCTTAAATCCAGGAACAGATTAACTAAATCGCTGTAAGAAAATTGACATCTGGAGACTTTTCTTCAGACTCAGTGTGAAGCAGGAAAGATACTTATTTTTGAAACAGTGTTTAGCTTATGTGTTAAATTTTTTCCATGACATTTTGCAGGATTGATTATCGGCTTTACTGACATTTTTTAATATCATTGCCGCTCTTTGCCTCCTCCTGCTGTGCTCCATTACAAACTCAATGCCTGGAAAAAGTTTGTTTCTTTTTTTATTCTCCTTTCAAAAGGTATAATTAGTGGTTTTCTGTGTGTTAAGGTCAGCACATGTGTATATGTGTATCCATGTATGCTTTATATCCACAAATACGTATGTGTGTATATATACACACACATATATATTCAATATTGTTTGTCATTACTTGAAACTAATAGCAAAATAGTAATTATGTATATTTTTTCCTCTTTCTGAACTGAGGAACTGTGATAAGAACATGAGAAATTATTCCTATCAGGAAGATTAACAGCACTGAGATGAGCTTTTACTGGCATACCTATGCAACATCTGACTCTAGCAAGGAGCCCACCTTCTCCCAGGACCACAGAGCCAAGCATGGCTCTATGCTGGCACAGATCCTTCATACTCTAGACCAAGATGGGGTCCAGAAGGCAGACCTACTCTGATAGTAGTCAGTGAATCTTTCAAGGCAATCTCTTCAAAGTAGTTCTACTAGGTACCATGCTTCTCTTGGGTGAAAAAAAGAAAAGCAAGAGATTGTGGTTTCCAGATGGATGTAGTATCATGTGTCGTTTATGTTAGCTTGTGCTGCCCTGATGCATCTCTGTTTTTCTCTCCTAAAATTACTAAAAGATACATACATTCCCAATGGAGTTTAGCTCTCCTATTGTTGTTAACTGGGTTACCTTATCCTAAGCAGTTCAGATTTTGTTAAATAAGGTTGTACATGGGCCATTGAAAATATTTGAGTTGTTAATAGATTACTGTTAGCAATCAAGTATACCAGAAACGAATTCAGAATACAATTGCAGAATACAATTCTTACCTTTATTTGAATAGAGCAGTTTGTACATAGAGTCTCATTGGTACCAGTCTAATGTCAATCTGTACTTTTTTTCTTTTGCAACTGAAAAGAATGTAAGAGTCAAAGGAAGATGAAAAATGAACAATCACATCCAATTTAGGATGATTCATCTTCCAGAGGGGAAGAGATAAAATCTTTGTGTTCTGGAAAAACAATATGCAAAAGAAGACAGGAAAATCGCTGGGCAGTATTGTAGAACAAATAAAGCTACAATCAAATAAGACATAAAATGAGAGTAAGAGCAAAAATGTTTAACTTCTGTAGGCAAAAATTAATGGTCTAAAACCAGAGACAGATTAATGGAAATGCTTGGATTTAAATGAGATATTGTTATATGACATTGCATGTGAACCAGGAGGAAGGAAAGAAAGTTAGTGTAACACTACAGTAAAAATTATATCAGAAAGTACAACTATCTGAGCTGGTGGACAAACAATACATGTGTTAAAGAAAGCCTTGGTAGTCAAATAATATGATAAAGTCATTCATGTCAACAAGTCCTAGGGTATCACTGTGGATTGAAATTGTGTATTACACATCAGACACTGGGGCAATGGTACACATCAGCAGAGCACAGTGGTGGTCCCAGCCTTCAGGGTCAGAAACAGAACAATAATGGAAAGTTTCAGTTACTGCTTATCCCCAAGACAGTGGAGGAATGTCATTACAGGCATCATACAAAGACAAATCTTGTAAGTAAAAATGACTGTTTTCTCAAGAAAAGTGGAAAAAACCCTCACTAATCTAGATGAATACTAGATATGTACAAGAAAAAAAAATCTTTTGGGCATTGTACAAGACATAGTTCAAGAGATAGTCATAGAGAAGATTCTCTGTAGTAGGAGCTAAATGTCAAAAAGTCAATTATCACAGCTTTTAAAGAAGGGTGATTAATAAAAACAAAGCAGCTTTTAAAATAAACACTTTATCAGAATCTTTGAGTAAGTGTAAATCATCCACGAAAAAGATTCAGACCCAAACTTAGGCCTAAAATATAAAATGTAATCGCTTTTATGATTAAACATTCAAGCAAAGGAATGCCCTAGAACTGAAAAATCCAATTTGACTCCAAATGAAGAAAACAGACAAGAAGGTATATCATAGAATCATAGAATGTTAGGGTTGGAAGGGACCTTTAGAGATCATCTAGTCCAACCCCACTGCATCCTGGCAGTTCAATGCAAAAGTATAAGAAAGTATGCTGAAATGGTCTTGAGAAGCAAGAAGCAAACAACACGAAAACTACTGAAAGCCTTTTCAAAAAACGTCAGAAGCAGGAAGCCTCTCAGAATCAGACAGGTAAACAAGACACAGAAGAGATGCTTAGAGGAGTAAAGCCACAGTAACAAAGAAAGAAAAAAGAAAGAAGAAATAAATATGGAGAAAAAAAATAAAGATGAGGGAAAAAAAGAGAAATACAAAGGAAAAAGAAAAAGGTAAAAAGAAGAAAAACCACAGAGATTCTTTGTGTCAGGATTCAGCACAGAGAGGCTTAAGGAAGTTTGCACAATAAAGTCTTTATTTACAGGGGTGAGGCTGTGGGGTTGTGTCAAATTGAACTGTCAGTAGGGAGGTTTTAGAGCAAATCAATAAAGTGAACAGCAACACATTGCTAGGAATAGGTAACAATCACTCGAGGGATCTAAGGGAATTCAAATATAAAATTGCTGAACTTTTCACAGTAGTGTGTAACCTATCGCTTACATTGGCCCAGGTTCCAGAGTAATGGAAGGTGGCAAATGTGGCCTCAATTTTTAAAATAATCTCCGGAGGGGAGCCAGGAAACCAGAGAATTGTAAATTTGACTTCCTGCTGAGGCAGACTGATGGAAGTTATAATAATGAGCAGAATTAGTAGACGTTAATATATACAACTTACTGGAGATAGTGAGCAAGGTTCATAAATAAAGAAACCATGCCTCACAAATCCTGTACAGTTCTTTGAAAGGATCATTGCACTTGTAGACAAGGGCAACTTGAGCAAAAAAATTACCTTTGGATTCCTAAACCTTTTTATAATATCCCTTCCCAAACAGTCTTACAGAAACCAAACGTCAGGGGCAGATTGCTGCGCATTAATAACTGCAAAGGAGACGGAACAGCAGGCAGGAATAAATGGTCACTGTTCTTCCTGGAGCAGTTAGTTGGGGAATCCCAGGGGCTCTTGGCTGGGAATAGCAACAAATCACCTAGAAAAGCTGAAGAACAGTGAGAGGAGAGAGTTTTCTGGTATTTTGGAAGGAGCTGAGACAATCAAAACCAAAGGAGACTGGAGAATTTCAAGTTTGCATAGTGCCGAATAGGTGATAAAATGGAATATAAAATTCATCCTTGATGCATACAAAGTAAAATACTGCGGCAATGCAGTCCTAAGTGCACTTAGGAAATGACCTGGTCCAAATTTAGCAGTTTTTCTTTTGGAAATAAGGGAAAACTTAAGATAGTCCTCCAAAGACATCTGCTTGATGGTCTGTCATTGTCAAAAATGTGAACAACATTAGGATGGACTAAGAGAAAACAGCATTATTCTAATAATGCTGTCATAGCTTAGAGATGGGGTCAGCCTTTTTCTCAGCCTCTGTCTTACAAAGGATTCAGAAGAACTAAAACACTTAAAAAAGAAAGGTAATGAAAATCAGCAGAGGCTTCTATGCAAAAAGGAGCTTAAAATATGAAGACTTCTAACCCTGGAAAAAAAAAAAGTCCAAACAGGACACATCCAAGTTGTATAAAATACCTTAATAATGTGAGAGGAAGACGTGAGAGAATGATGTGAGAGAAAGAAAAAACAATTCAATTTTTCCCAATGCAAGAACTGGGATCTTCCAGTAGAAAGCCTAAATAGCACATCTAAAGTAAACAAAAATAAATCCTTTTCCACACAACACACATAAAAATATGGAATTGCCATAGGATGCCATGGAGGTTTAGCATCTAACCAGATTCAGAATAAAATCTGGCAGCCACATGGAGTGAGATCTGTGGCTGTTAAGCAGCCACTCTGCTCAGCAAGTCCCTAACCTCTGATTTCCAGAAACTGGAAAAATGTAACAATGTAAGGATTATACTCAGCCTGGTTCTCAAGGGCTCTCCCTGCATCTGTGGCCAGATGGGATAGGTGGACCCTTGTTTTGACCCAGTATGTCATCCTTAAATTCTCTCTGTGCTTTTATTCACTTTAGCAATTGGTTATTCAGTGGTGCTGAGGCAAGAGGGAGATGGACTGATGGCTGTGTGCTAAAGCTAAGGTGCACAGAAAAGCTCAGAGGAAAAGAGCAAGGCTCTCTCCTACCTCCAAATAGCTCGAAATAAGTGGTAATTCTCCAAGGCTGCAGTCTGTTATGTTAAAAGGTAGTAATCCCTCAACCAGAGAGACACATAGTTAACAGGTTTAGGCAGAAAACAAGACTGTACTGTAGTTGGAAGGAAGAAAATTATTAATGCAAGCCCAAGCCAATACTGATGAAGCTCTAATGGCATTAAAGGATACGGGTCGGAGTCATTCACTAGGCACTTTGGGATTCCCTTGCACCATATTTAACGAATGGATTAGCACCTTTCTTTTCAAACATTGAAGTTTCACAGACTTAGAAATCCCTGAAATAAAATGAGAGAAAGGTGTGATGAACTGGCTCTAGTATACGTCAAAAAATGTAGTCTGTAAAACGGTCCCAGTCATTGCTAATAACAGAAAACTCTATTTTTAAACAAAAAGAGCTTGTTTGATCAATGCAAGTTACAGCTTTGTTTGCCACAACAAATGCTGATGAAGATGGAAGCTGCTCTGCTTACTGACAGCCCTCCAACTCCTGGGAACTGCTGCTCTCTGGTGCCCATCTTCCTAACAAAGCCGGGGACAATTTCCCTTTCATCCTCCTCGCCCTGCTTTTGATGTTGCTACTTTACTATCTCATCAAGAGAAGAATCAAAACGTAGTAACTCAAGTTCAGATGCATATCTTTTCTAATTAAGTGCTGGCAAATAACATGTACTTGAATTGTAAAATGGGCCTATGCAGTATGTAAATGTGGTTGAGTCAATTCGCACAGCACAGTGTCTTCTACGCATGTGACATGAACAGCAAAGAAAACTCTAATTTTGGTAGCAGAGGTGGCTTGATTTAAACATTTTCAATAGAAAACATCTGGACTCCTCGTTTCGAAACTGTTTTCATTTTGAAATTGATGGAGACATCTTGAAAATGGGACTAAATAACCTGAAAACAAAACAAAGCACTCCTTTTTTGAGATGAATGGCTGAATCATTGTTTCTCAAAGAGACTGTTTGCTTTAGAAGGAGTATAAATCTTATGTTGGGTCCCTACAGTCACAAGGGCCTTTGATGAATTTTGCAAGTGATGGCTTAAGTTCTGGTTTGATTTTATGCTGCAGAAACTACATGGCTGAAATAATGAATTATTTGGTAATATGTCTTTCAATATTTATTGCTTATTTTCATCACAGTTCTGCCATTTTTATTCCCTCTGCAAGCCAGTACATCTTCTGTGATGTTAGAGACTGGTGAACTAAATAAATATAAAGCAGTAACTGTCTGCAGCAAAATTTCTAAAACAAGTTCTCTCTTTTCCATTTTAAATAATTATGTCCTATAAACGGCACAAAGGAAATAACAAAGTCAGCCAGTAAATCAGAGGCAGTAAGTAGAAAAAGGGACTGTTGATGGTGTCTTTTAACTGCTGAAAATGGATATATGCATGAAGTAGCAATACTTTACAAAGTCATAGTTATTTCTGACTTTATTGAAATGCCTGCTGCTCATTACAGAGATTTAAGAGGTTGATGCTATGAGGTATAAGAGCTATATTTAACAAAAGTTGCAGCACCCCTGTTTTCTGGGCTACTGCAATTATGTTTTACACAAACTATAGAGGCACTGGGTTCACCTTTAACTGACCATCAAAACATCCCATGTTGTTATTTATAGCAATGTCAACATCTATTGCTTGCAATAACTGTACAGAGTTTTTGTTAACAGATTTACTTACTTGTGTAGTTTATGTTGAAATGCTTGTCTCTAAAATATTAATCACTAATTACAGAAAACTTCAGGTTAAGGGTGCCATGGTTCAACACAGCAGACAGCTAAACACCACACAGGGCTTGCTCACTGCTCCCCTGCCCCTCACAGTGGGATAGGGAAGAGAATTGGAAGAAATTAAGATTTGTGAGTTGAGATGAAGGCATTTTAATAGGACAGAAAAGGACAGGCAACTAATAGTGGAAACTAAAATAATGATAAAAGAACATACAAACCAAGTGATGCACAATACAGTCGTCTACCATCCACCAATTGATGCTCAGCCAGTTCCCAAGCAGCAGCCCCTGCACAGGTTTCCCCCCAGTTTTTATACTGGGCATGATGTCCTGTGGTATAGAATATCCCTTTGGCCAGTTGGGGTCAGCTGTCCTGGATGTGTCTCCTCACAGATTCTTGTGCACCTCTAGCCTTCTCATTGGCAGGATAGGGTGAGAAGCTGACAAGTCCACAGCTTAGTATAAACACTGCTTAACAACAACTAAAATAATCAGTGTATTATCAACATTATGCTCATCCTAAACCCAAAACAAACCAGCCACTAGCAAGAAAATTAATTCTATCCCAGATGAGACCAGGACAAAGGATTTAGAGTCGAACAAAGCATCTAACAAGGTACTTATCCTTTTACTGTAAGAACAGCTGCATTGTCCTTAAAGCACATTGATTCCATACTTAATATGAGCCCGTGTTCAGAGCTTTGCTGGATTTGAAAGTGAAAGAGCTTATTAGAAAGCAGTATTTAGAGAACCATGCAAAATAACTGTGAAATATGAACTTTCTTCCTGTGAGTAACATTCCTCCTCTTCAGTTGTATTTAAATTTTAGAAAAAAAAAAACTTAATGAAAAGCTTTTCTATAGGACAAAATACCTATGCTACTGCCTTCTTTTTCTTACCACTGAACATGTGGTCTAGGTTATCCCAGGCTACCACATTCCACTCTGAATTCAGTGTTTTTGCTGGGAAAACTGATGGATATGTGAAGTAGAAGCTTGCTGGAAGCTCATGTAATGAGTCTCTCAGGAATAACTACACAAGCCTCAACTGCTTTAGGTGCCTTTGGGTAACCAAAGTACTCATTCACTTAAAATGATAGTCTTCATTGCTTGTTCACTTAAAATGATGAAAATTATGGATAAAATTATATACAACATAGATTGCATAAGGAGAGTGAGCAAACAAAGGGAAGGATCTGTCTTCTTAAAAGATGTTTGGGATTTAAATAAATTTTCAGAGAAATGTTGTCCATTTGCAGAAAATCCGTTTTTTAGAAGAACTTTGAAATCAATTTTTACAAATGGATGTTTTTTCAAAGAGACAGTCTTGTTGCAATTTCACATTGTATTTGAGTCCAAAGCTACTATCAATCAAACAACAAGTTTGTCCACGTTTTTAAAAACTGTGATTTGAAATAGTCTAGTTTTCATTTATTTGTTTCCTGTTTACTGAAGGCTTGTTCATGTGATAATGTCACTTAGAACAGAGCTGTCTTTATCATAAGGTAGCAAATCAGGAGTCAGGAATGCACATTGAGGGCTGGTGAACAGTACTCCATGTAAAAGACATTGAGAGAAGGGTAGTCGCTATCCAAACCACTTCTTTCAAAATTATTACGCCTTTTCAGTGTGTCATTATGAAATAGTCAGAAATCTGAGCTATTAGAACATTTCCACAGCAAAACTCATTCACTCATACCCTGTTCTAAAGTGAATAAGCCTTATGGCCATGTACCACAAAAAGAAGAAAACATATGGCAAGAAAAGAACCCAGTTAAAAAATCAGCAAATTAGCAATGACCAGATCAAACTTCCCCATCATTCATCAAGAGAAGTAGGAAGTTAATAGAAAGAACATGTCAATAGATGCTTGCAAAAATCTATGCATATGTCCTGAGTTTGGCCAGGTGTCGTGGGTTTGGCCAGGATAGAATTAACTCTCCCCAGCTGCAGCTGGGGGGGTGTGTCCAGGCTATTCAATCCCATGTGACATCATGCTCGGGATATAAGGGCAGCAGCTGGGCTGGGGTAGGGCTGCAACCAGTGCAGCAACTGCAGTTCTGCTGTCGGGCTGAGCGTTGGGCTGAGCGTGGTGAGCAGTTACATTGGGCATTGCTCCTTTTTTCTTTGGCCATCTCTGTAACTGCCTGCTTATTGTGGGGTTCTATTAAACTGTCCTTATCTCAACCCAGAAAGTTCTACAACTCTCTCTTGATTCTCCTCCCCATCCTGCTGAGTTGGGGAGGAGTAACTGGGTGGTTTGGTCATTGTTCAATTAAGGCTAAACCACCACAGTCTTTTTTGGCACTCAACGTGGGGCTGGGTTAGCTGCACCTGGGGAGAGCTAATTCTATCCTGGCCAAATCCACGACACCTGGCCAAACCCTGGACAGCATACTTGCAAAAATTCAATAATACCCTTAGAATGAGAGAATCATAGAATGTTAGGGATTGGAAGTGACCTTTAGCGATCATCTAGTCCAGCTCCCCTGCAGAAGCAGGTCCACCTAGATCAGATTGCGTGAGAACATGTCCAGGTGGGTCTTGAAGACCTCCAAGGAAGGAGACTCTACAGTCTCCTTGGGCAGCCTGTGCCAGGGCTCTGTCACTTGTCATATGAGTATTTATTGATTGTAAAACATTATCACAGATGTATTATGTTTTATTTGAGTTTTTTCTGAATATGCAATCATTTCATAGAAATTGTACTTCTCCTTACCATCTTTACATAGTAATTTTTATCATCTCTTGGCAGCATATGTTCTGTGATATCCAACTGCACAAAGGTTATTATTATCCTATAATTTCTCACTTACAAATGTGGGCTACATTTTAGCTGCCAACAGCACAGGAATCATTTGTGGTTGTAGGTTCCAGCTGAATACTTCCAAGGCATTTATATGTTGTGGTTGCAATAGAATTGTTCTTCAGATCACCCCACAAAACTAGGAAACTATGAGGTCATTTCCAATAAACAATTGCCATATAATTCACTAAGTGATTGGGGCAGGCGAGAGGTGGGGGGAAGTGCAGAGAGAAGTTGTTGTTTCTTGCCCATTGTGTATTCTTTAAACAAGTACAAAGTAAACGTTGATGGAACAGGTAAAAGACCTGAAACTAGCTCTGAAATATAAGAAAAAGATAGAGAGATCAATAGAAACTGAAGATTGAAAGGATGCTGAGGGAAAGAGAAGTGTAAACTCATTATTAAGGTTCACTGTTGTTGCCAAGGTGTTGGTGCTGCTCTACTGACGAAGAAGCTATGGTACTAGATATGTAACTTCCAATGGTTCTTTTGGGTTCATGGACTTGTATAAATCCTTCCATGTGTATCTCCATGTTAAGATTTGTAGCTTAGGGATTTGTAAGTAAGAGAGGGACCTTCATACCTTGACTTATTCTCTCCTGCACCAAATCTGGCTCCAAAAGACGTGTAGAAACGTGCTGTGATATGATGAGTGAAATTTCAGTTCATTTTGTATTCCTCTTTTCCTGCTTGTAGTCTTTCCTCATACACTGTGGGAACGCAGAAACAGTTAAAACAGCCCACTTAGAGATGAAAGAAGTATCTATTCCCACAGCATCTCAGAGGATATGGCCTGAGTAGATAAAATAGGAAAGGTAATATGCAAGAGGAGAAAATAGATGAGGGGAGGTTAAGGGCTGAAATATCCAATACATGCTTCAGAAGCTCTTCCTAATGTTGCCTTCATCACCTCCTCCTGGGCACTCATCAAGGGACTCCTTTACACACTTATTTTGTTGCAGCTGTGCACAGCTGTGTTACTACCCTGGCAGCACAGTGGCTGTTGGCTGCTGATAGGAGCTCTGGTGCCCATTAAGCAGACAGCTGCACAAGGTACTAGGTAACACGTTATCCATGCTGGAATGTCACAGAGGCAGCACCAAAGGATTGGTCTCCAGGTCTTATCCTTCTGACATTGGTGGTACAGGTACTGGAAAAAATGGAGTTATGCCAAGGCTGAATGGTCTTGAAAATCCTTTTGCCTCTGATCAAATCCAACAGAAACTGGTGGCACACAAGATTCCCACTGAACATCCCTGGCAATTGGATCAAGGCTTTTTTGACTGCTGCCAATCATACTCTGATACTCCATAAATTGGACTGACTCTGCTTGGAGAAAAATGGACTGCTGTTTGCATCAGGCCAGCAGGAATGTAGCCACCAACATATTGAAAACGTTTTTTATGTAAAAAGTTCAGCTTTGAGGAGCAAGGCCTGAAGTCCTTATTTAGTCTAAGATGGCTCTGGATTTGGCTGAAGTTCAGAAGCTTGCCTTCTGTCTGTACAAATAAGCCCCTGGAAGTCCAGTCAAGATGTTCCTAAAACAGAGCTTCTTACAGTTTAAAATTAATAGCAAGTCATTATGATTTTACATAATAAACCAGCTATAAAAGGTTTTGCAGCCAGTTCTTAAACTTCCAGGAACTGTGCTGTGGGATATAATGTTTCTATAGAGATCTTTTGTCATGCCACAAAATAGGTCTACAAATGTACAGCAGGGTGTCCCTTTGCGACAATCCTCCTTTTATCTCTCTGCCATATATTACAGTGGTGCCTCACACAACGAGCACACATCTTCCCATAATTGTGTTTTCTAGAGATGTCTTTGTGCCTTCCAGCAAGATAAAGAGATAGAAAAACAAGTTGAAATTTTCAGTTTTTACAAGAGTAGAATCTCAGCTCTACAGCTGCTGCTTTTGTTTCCTTATACTGATACTTGTGTTCTACCTTTTTGCTCCTCCGTGTACAGCTTCACTGTGTTTTATGGATTCTACTCTGAATTAGAAAAAAATCATAGATTTAGGAACGAGAGGTTATTGGAAAACATTAGCTTAGTACAATTCAGATTTATAATAAATAGCAAGCTACTATAACATATGGAAATGGAAATAGACTTTCAAGTGGCTTTTTTTTTTTACATAAGCAACATTTTGTTGGAAGCTCAATGAACTGGGAAGGTGTCATAAGCAAAGTCATTGTGTTTAAAAAGTAAATAAAATCAGAAGTAACATCATATATGGATGAGGATTATTGATACAGAACAATTTCATAACAAGCTATTTCTTAAAGCTGCTAAAACTAATAAAACAAGCCATGAGAATATTCCTTCCAGCTAAAAAAAAAATCTTTACTGAAATTATTTTCATAGATTTCTGTAGACTCTATGCATAATACTCAGTTACATTAGGAGAAACAGTAAAATCCATTTTGCTGAAGAGAATTGTTTAAAGAAACACTGTAATTTCCATTGAAACTGCAAACCTTTTCAAAATAATTTTAAATGTATAAACATGAACTCTTGCATTAGAAATCTGGTTCAAAGGATTAAGTGCATTGTGACTAAGACCACATTTTTATTCTGACTTTTTTTTTGTCCAGACATGGTTATCCTAACAGTGAACTTGTTGAAGCAAGACTTAAAATATCTCTATAATTTTTTTATAGATCAAGAATTTTTCTGCAAATTAGAATGAAAAAGAAAAAAGATATATTCCAGAACTTTCAGAACAATGCCAGAACAAATTAAAGATTTAGGATCCATATTTTGGTGTTTTGGGATTTTTTTTTCAACTGTACTGGGGAATTCTGTTTGTGTAAAAAAAAAAAAAACAAAAAAAAAAAACAACAAAAAAAACAAAACCAAACAACAGCCATATTCTGAACACCAGAACTGCTGAATAAAAGAGGATAATCTTGCAACATGTTTCTTGAGAAACCATTAACGTGCTTCCCTGTTTAAAACCAGCTGGCACATCACAGAAGACTTTTATGAACGTTCTGATTTTAATTAATCCCTTGGGGTTCTCCATTGACCTCAGGACAGTTATACAAGGATGAGATTAGTCTTCTTGTTAGGAACAATTCTGTTTATAAATATGTCTTTAATTTGGGTAGGAGCTGAGTGGATTCTTCACTCTTTCTCAGCAGAGCACTATGTGCATAAAGCTGAGTTATTTTTTCTTTGTTCGGCTGCTGCATAATTAGACTTCTCAGTTCTAACCAAACTTGTTTTGGAGCTCACCTGTTGCTGGGCTCATGTTATAAATTCAGCTTTCATCACAGGTTCACACGCTCCTGTTTGTTCACATCTACAGCATGCTTTCTATGGTTTTCTGGATGAAAGAGGCCAAACTTGTGGCTTTCAAGACTTGGGTTAACCCAAGGGAGAAGGGTATAGTCTTACGTGATACCTTTTTTTTTCAGATGCAATTTCTGAATTCACATGAGCTGGGGACTCCATGCAAAAGCAGCTGGGAACAAACCAGCACAGATTGAGATCGCAGTAAACCATCCTATTAAAACCACCTTGGCCAGAAATTTTTGCATGTGTCGACCTAATCTTTGATTGCCTTCACAGCAAGTCGCTGTGATGTTACAAAGAGATTTCTCAGTGTAGTGAAAGCTGTTGAACTTGTATAGTTATGCAAATTCCTATCATCTCTGTGTCAGAAAACTTGTTAATGAACGTATCAATAAGGAAGGGTGGGTAGAGGAGGGCACGTGGGAGAAGAGCCACACGCAAGCCAGCATTACACCTTCTCCTTCAGGGGAGAGTGAGTCAGAAATTTTTCTCTTCTGCACATCCTTGCTTTGAAGTGGTTCATTTTTGGCTTGATTTTACTGCACAGGAGACATTGTAAACCAGCATTTCTGCTGATACTGTCAGCCCTCCGGTGGATAACGAATGTGGTGTAGACAGACACCACAGCACTGCCCAAAACGTGTTCAAAAACATCAATCCTGGGGATTACACAATGTATTTCATGGCTATTTACATGCAGAAGTCTCACCAGCTGGGTTAATCTTGTAGAAACAAGTACAATTAGATGATATTTTATATGTATTATAGAGGCTGAGCCACAGGGCTCTGCGCCAAGACCTGTTCTCATAAACAGCGGTGTAAATCCAGAGCAACTCTCTCAACTTCAGTGGAGGTTACATCAAAGCTGAGCCAGGATTCATATTCTAGGTTGCTTCCCACTGCCTACACACAGCCTACTAAGTTGCCTAAACTGAACCTTGGCTGCCTCATTTCTGGCACCTTAAAGGAACAGCTACCAAATATATACATATGTATGTATTTATATATATATACACATATATATACATATATATATGCAGCATGAATTGTTAGCAATGCTGGAAATAGCAACCTAACACCAAGAATTATCTAGTACGGATCTTACATTTCAACAAGTGGATATGTTCTTGTGCACACACCTGTGGTATTCATGCAGAAAGTAGATGCATGTGTGTGGCCTGAAGAAAAGAGAAGGAATTCAGCAAAACAACAGAGGGAAATGACAGGGTGATTTCAAGGTTATCCTTCCAAACTTACAGCAATGGCAAGCAACACTTGGGATGATTGCACTGGGAAAAAAAAAATTGTGTTATGTAGTGTGTTTTGGATCTCTGACATGACTTGTAAGCCAGTTTTCGTATTTCCTACTGTAGTCCTTTAATGAGGATATCCTGTGATTTGGGTAAGCCAGTCACACAGCAGGAGCTTAGCGATAGGGTATTTTTAGCTGAATTTCCTACAGATATCTGACTGTTCACATGATTATAGAGCCTGCAGATCTATCCGTCTTTTCTCTGTCCTCCTCAATGACTTTTGGTGAGCTGCAGCCATATCAAAAAAAGATGTAAATTCTTGTAGGTTTCATGATCATTTGTGACTGACTGGAGGAGAAAGACCTAAAATAGTGCTCTTACTGTGTGCTCTGAGCACTATTACCAGACATTAAAGGAAGCCACCCGGGAGAGTGGAAGTCTAAATATTCTAGACATAGGAAATGCTTCCATCAGAGCTTGCACTGCATGAGGAGCAGAATGTCATTAGTCACAGAGGCACAGTAACCAGAGCTCATTGAGTCTTCTGCTCAGGGAACTGCTGCTTAAAACAATGAGAAATATGATGCTTCCACTGCAAAACCTGATAAGAGTACAAAGACAAAATCTGAAAGTAGCTTTAAGTCAATAGCCTAGTTTCTAATAAATCTCTAGTGATTTTTGAATTGGCAGTGACCTTTTAATAGCATCTCTTCTAAAATAGTGTCATTTATTTGTTTCTATATGTTGAATTTCCTTTCCTTACTGTCTTTAAAAGCAAATTTTTGGTATATTGTAGCACCTTATATAGGAAGCTCCAGTGAGCGAAAGAAGATATTTTTGCAGCTGCATTTTAATCTAGAGCTTTACAGGAGTCTTGAAAATAATATCTTTACTTAAATATGACTTCCATAGCCCACAACAAATAACTCATATATCTGGATGGACTCACTGACCCATGGGAACTCTGCCATTCCCTGGGGAAGCTCCTAGTGCTCATTCCACCCTTCAGTATGGCTCAATATTAATTTAAGATAAAACAATCAGTCCAGTTCTCAAGATTTCAAAGAAGCTCTTGAAAATAGATATCCCAGAGCTTGAAATTGCAGCTGTCTGGACAGTGGCTGGGAAATACAAACTCCAAATTTGTGCCTCCTTGCAGCTGTTAACTGTAAAGTTTAAAGCTGACATTTTAGGTACTGAAGAAAAAAAAAAAACAAGATCATGTGCATTTAATTTAGTACTCAACTAAATAAAGTTGGAGTTCCTGTAGTTTATCTTCAGATGGAAAAAAACACACCAAAAACTTTAGCTCTTCAAATGCCAACAAGTCTCACAGAGTATTTGTATCTTAGTGTCACAGATGGCAAGCACCACGCTGCAAAGCATATAAAAGCACGAATTCATCTGTTGGATCCTCGATGACGGTATACTGTGCTCATACTTAGAAACATTCAATTTATTTCCAGGAAGCCAAACTTTCTAAACTATAAAACTATAGATGCAAGATTAACGCTTCCAGTCAATACTGATATGCTTTCTTGGCTGCTGAAAGAGACCCTTTCACATCATTAAGCTGCCCCTCCAGGGCCCTCCCCTTTTGCAGGGGACACGCCGTGCTCCCATCCCTAATTACTGTATTCTCAGAGATGTATGTTTCTGTGAGGCCTTTCATGGCACATCATGCTGCTCTACAGACGTGCTTTCTGACCATGCTGAAACCCTGTGGAGAAAGAAGGAAAGGAGGTTCCCTTTGAAAACAAACAAAAAAAACCAGGCAAGCAAAGAAAATGTCTGTTACCACCTCTGCATGCTGGCGCTGCATGTGTCTGCTTTCCTGGGCAGCCTGCTGGCACCACAGCCAAATTGGCTAAATCAGCCACAGAGCAAGTTGAACCAATTGCTTTCCTACCACCTTTCCCAATGGTGGCAAGGAGCCAAAGCCTGTGCCTTATCTGTTGGACTCTGACCTTCATACCTTCAACTGATGTCAAGAGCATAGCTACCCAGAAGCCATCACCTGGGAGCTCTCCCCACATCCTCAGCTAGCTGATAGGCTCTTGGGGATGCAGCCCACCTCTCCAAGCATCTCAAACCTGACGTGGTGCCAGGACAGGCAGAGCTTGGGCTCCCCAGTCACACCAAGAGCTGCTCTTTGAAAGGGGAGCAGCAGCAGCAGCTCTTGCACCAGGGAATGGCCACTGACTGCCAGCTGCAGTGTTACTCGTTATCCCAGTCACACGCATGGCTGGAGTTAAAATAATTTCTATCAGCTTGAGGATAAACCCATAAATGCACAATTTCCTGCCCTTAATGCCTTGGCTTTCAAGCATATGTCAAAGGTGCACCTCTCATTTAAATGAAAACAAGGACTAATTGCCTAAATTCCACTCAGGTACTGGTTTTAGACTCTTCTTATCACTTTCTAGATGATCTCTCTTAAGCTGGAAGGTGTTACAGAAACAAGCTTGTTCATCTGCATGTACATAAGCCAACCGAAGGACAGCAGTAAGAGAAGAGTTGGGGTCTGGAAAGCAAAGCTCTAATTAGCTGTGGTGCATTAGAAGATCTGATAACAACTACAAAGCAGTTTTTAGATGATCTGCATGGACAGGGAAGACTCCTGTTGTTTCTTAACCAAACAGGAGGGTAATAAACCTCTAGCTGTGCCGGTTCATTAGGGTTGGAATGCATTGTGGCTAAGGAAAAGAAAAGCAGGTCTGACACTTTTAACCGATGAGGGCTTTTTTTAATGAGACTAACTGGCCTGATTTTCAAATGTTTGATAGACGTGTGCAGGACTGAGTGGAAGTTGCTTCATAATTGTAATGATATCGCAGAGTAAATGCAAGCTAAGTTATGTGAAACCAGTCAAACGTGGTGCTCCGAGTTACTGTAGAGTTGTTCTTATAGACTGTCTAATGAATATGGAAATTGGCTGATTTGGAGATAAAAAGGTGTTTAAAAATGGTTCCTTGGAACTTGTTCTAGGATTTGTGTTTTGACACTTATTTTTACTTTGTGCCTGTCGAGCCAGGCTTCTCTGAATGCTGAGCTTTCTCGAATTCTGAGTTCTTAGTACTGGTTTTAATTTTAGTAATAGAGTTCATTTGTTCTTGTCTGGTTTCTGCTGTGTGAAACCATCAGTTTTTAGGGGATGAACCTAACAAAACCTATCTACATTTACAACATTTTAAACAATATTTACAATATATGAATCAGAAATCTCATTAAACATTTAGGATCCTACTCATGATTATGTTGACAGTGAGGCTTCTGAGTTCAAGCAGGCCAAGAGTAAATCCTGAAGAAGCTGGTGTCCACAAACTGTAGGCTTTAGCAACAGTTAAAAATCTGATTTTCATCTATGGCTCCTTGGAGTATTTCTCTTGTTTTGTCCAACTCAGGGCAGTTGTATGTTCAAGCCTTCTTGAAGAAATGAAAAGCAGAGGGAGGAATTACTCCATACTTTGGCATCACACTGGAGTACAGGTTCACTGGGTTGCAGTAACTCATTTTCATGAACCAGGAAGAGGTTTCTATAAAGACTGGCATATCCCACCTGTGTGTTCTGCAGTGGATGCCACCAGCATTGGAGCTGGCCCATCAACATCTCCACCATCTCCTGTGCTGACAGCAGGAGAAGCCAGGGACAATCTGTTTGGGGTTTTTTTTTGTGTGCAGACTCTACAGCCAGAGCTTGCAGGATATGCAATACAAATGCTACCCAAGCTTGACCCACTTGCCTAGGGGCAGAGGCAGCAAGCACCTTCAGCAGAGTGTCCCTACCATGGGACAGAGGCAAACTGTCCATTGACACAGCATGGTGAGAGCTCAGAGCTGACAGACTACCTCCCTTAGGTGTCCTGAGTGTCTTCTAATGAAATGGTCACTTGTGGAAGGCAAACTTCTTGCTGGAGTGTGTTCAAGCTGGGCAGGTTGAGGCATCCCATCTGACAGCCAGCAAGAATGCCACTTTGGTGAGTGGATCAGAGAGGCTTGCACCAGGCAGGTAGTCTCCCTTGGAGCAGGAGGTTGCCTGCAGCCCAGTGTCTCCCTCCTGCACCTCACCATCCCCACAGGGAGAACAGCCCTCACCTTCCAAACCTTGATGCAGCAAAATGTTTATTTGAGGAACAAAATGTTCCTTATACCTTGACAGCGGGGCTGCCTTCAAAGCCCTCGTTCAAACTGAGCTGTGTTTATCGAATTCCTCTGCACTGAGTATATACATGACTGAGATTTTAATTCTTTCATAACTGTGAAACACTTGGTCATATTTCTATCTGAGGCATCAGGATAGGAATTATTAGTAATTTGTGTGGATTTTGGTCTGTTCAGATCAAGATGGGGCAAAAATAATATACTTGGGACTTCAGAGATTCCCCAGGCAGCAAGACTCAGGAGGAGGGAAATCTCTTTTCTCCAGTGGCCTGTTTTGTGACAAAGTGTGTCATAAAATCTCAGACATGGAATAAAAAAGCCCACATATTGCTTTTGATAACTACTCACCCTCCGGCTTTCCAAACAGATGGGAGCACTAAACACCAAAATTCTTCAGCTTACAAACTGGCAAAAGGCCCAGCAGTGCTGCTAACAGAAGGAGTTGTACGAATTCTTCATTATTTACAAATTGAAATTCTTCTGGAAGGAATTACTGTAATATGTAGGACATGATCCCAGGGTTTTGGCAAAATGTATTAGTAACATGAGCTATTGATCCTAGGAATTAAATTAGATCTTGGAAGGTTAAAGTGTGATGTTGTCTAATGTATCGGGAACTTTACCTCTAATGAAAAGTTGTTTACACCTGTTGCAAGTGCTTTAGTTAATACATGAAAGTTGGTCTTTCCACGAGGGAATAGCCTGGCCATTCCTGTCAAATGGTGCCTGTGGAAATCAGGTGAGCAGTTCTGAGTTAGAAGTGGGGTTATGGTATCACTGCCATATCTACTGTAACAAAATCTATTTTAACAAAAAGCTACATCTACTTTAGCCCTCCATTTTTCTCAGATGTAACCTTTTGACCCCAAACATCTTATTGTGAAAACTGCCTGCAAATAATTCAAAATTTAGAAAGGTGATTATTGAAAGAATATTTTAAGAGGTGGGTTCTTTTGCTTCTAGGTACCATCAAAACAGTTTACTTTGAAGGATTTAACTACATCATATCAAATTAGACTTGCAAAATTATCAGTGCCTTTGTAGCACATAATCAAGCAAAGGTTTGAAGCACTGGAAATAAAGTGGTGGGAACAGAGGGTTCAGCTATAGATAGAGAGTTGTTTCCATAATTTCAGAAATCTAAGGAGCTCTGTGTTCTGATGCCAGTAGGAGCTGTGAGCTGCTGATCCACTCAATGGTGAAGCAGCAAGGAGATCTGCTGGGAAGGGAGAGGGAGATATCTAGCAGATATTTCCTGCTTCCCAAGGAGCTTCCGCCAACAAGCTTCATCTCTTATCTGGGAAGGCAAGATGTCGTCTGATACATTGGCTGTGAAGAGGGTATGCTCACAATTTATACTGCAGACAGTAGCTCCAGTGGCAGCTGGAGAGAGACACCCAGGTACAAATTCAGCGAGCGGTCAGTCGTTTCCTGCTTGTCAGATAACGTTCCTCCCTATGGGGTACCTATCAGTCAGAAGAGGGTGCCTTTCTCTCCAAAACACCTTCCTTGTTACGCTTTCACTGGCACTCCTTCTGTCTACTTTAGATGTTTTGGTGTTGACACATCATTTTGTTGAAAAATTCCTGTCCGGCTCTGCTCAGTATCCCTTCCTTCAGTAAGCTGTCATCACTCTTTGATTTGCCAGACTTAGGGCAGTCACATAACAAGGAAACTTGCAATATGAATCAGTGATATATAAGTGTCTCCCAGAGGATGCAAGTGATGGAAATCCCAGTTATTGGTTATTATTGGATCAGTGGGAACTTAGGGCTGGGAATGAGATCATCTTACTAGTCCCACTGTAGTAAAGAGAGACCCTTCTTTGTTCCTCCAAAGCCACTAATTGCAATGGCAGTTACATCCAGGCCCCAATTTTGAGACCATCCACATGGAGTGAGACTGTTTGAAGCATTGGGGATTATCCTGCAGGCTGAAGCTTATGTTGGTTTTGAGTCAGAACAAGATCTCCAGAGGCAGTCAGACTATGATTACTACAATGCATTTCAGGAATATCCAAACCAGCTTTAGCCAAGAAATACCAGTGCTGATTTTGTGCAAGGGTTGTGCAATTTTCAACTGAAGATTGCTGTTCCTGTGCTGTGCTCAGAAATCTGATAGAGGAAAGAAGGCTCAGGCACTGTACCTTTGGATTGCAGCAAAGTCAGAGCATTTTTTCAGCTGTGCATGTGAAGGTAGGCAAGGTCTTCCCCCTGCTGAGGGGTTTTAGTAGATCTCTCAGTATTGTATTCTTTAGTCTTTGCTACAGAACACTGTGCTGGTTCTTTGGGTTTGTGGGGTTTTTTTTTGAATCCTAGATTCCTTCTCCTATCAGCTTGCCTGTGTGGGGCATCAATAAAAAGCATCTGACTGAGTCAAGCCTCTTTCCATGCGTTTGTACCTTTGCTCCTGTCAGATCTTTTTTAAAAAAGCAGAATCGAGTTTGACTGCAAGTAGAAAAGCTCTGCAGGACAAAATCAGCTGTCTTTGTTTAACACACGTATCTGTGGTTGATCTACGGCTGTCGCTGGAGGGTCTCGCAGCATTTGGATTTTGTTACTCCCTCCTCTCCCATCCTTCTGCCACACTCTTCATTAGCTTAATTCTTTAAATAAATGTTGTTCTTTGCACTGTTGTGAATGCAATTGTCAATCATCTGCCAAGTAGCTTAGCAACTTGAGCCCACATCCCAAGACCTGCAAAAACTAAAGGCACTGGCCCAGCCTGCCCTTACACCTGCTGCAAACAAGCAGGTGAGAAACCATGCAGAGAGATCTTTATCAAGGAAAAGAGGACAGAGTTCTCAGTCTGGGAAAACACACCACCAGTTATATTTGCAAATAGAGTCGTGTGCCTGTCCTTTCCCAGCAACACTCATGCTCTCCCAGCTTCTATCCTAGCTGCCACTGTAAACATTCCCTTGCATTCAGTTCCTCACAAGAGAGAAGCAAGAGGGTGCAGAGCCCCTGAGCAGCTATGACAGCTTCAAAAGGAGCTGCATGCCCCAAATTACGAGGTCTTGGGGATCATCCGTTCTCTCGGGACACAAGTTCATGGGCAGCAATAATGATTTCACACGGCATTGGCTAACACGGGAGTAAAAGTCTCATGTAAATAAAACCCCATTGCAACAAGTCTCTAGGGAAAAAAAAAAAGATTTTTAAGATGGTGATTGGACTTGCAAGTGCAATGTCAATTTATTTCAAAGACATTGTGGATGTTTTGGAAGGTGATTTCCTCCTATTGGGGAGCAGATACCAAACAGCTTCGTGTTCTCTGAAGGAGGTAAGAGCCATGGACTGCTTGGAACCAATACCAAAAGCAACCCAGAAGCTGACCTGTCATGGAGCAGAGCAAGAGCATGTGTATGCCTACATACGTGCACACACTCACTCACACATCAGGCAGGAGACTGCCAAAGCTTTCTCTGAACGATTTCAGCAGAGTGTTTTGATTTCTACAGTCTGACACATTCCAGCCATTTAATGAGAATCTGGGGATTTTTACTGAGCTCACATTTAGGGAATTGAGCAGACTCTTTTCCTGTGGGAACATCAGTCCTGTGACTTGCACGGAAATGGCATGAAATCACCCTTAATTTCTTTTATTTACTTTTTTAAATCCAGGATCTTGCAGAATACAGGGAAGTGAAGCAAGGTGATATATAACTAACTGAAAAACGTGAAATTCTTTTCAAAGGCTTGACATTGAAATGCATGCCTGAAACTCACTGTTGCATGAGCTAATATCAGGCAAGTGAAAGCAACTGGCTATGAATAGAGGGAAATTTCTGTTTAAAATATGAAATCCACTCCACAATCAAGAACAGCTCTGTGATTTTATTTGTCAGGCTCTCTCACCATGCTGCACTATTATGAATTGATTTCAGGAAGAGGATGAGTGAAATCGTATCTGCCTTGGCCAGCTGCCAGCAGCATTCAAGTTCTGATTTCCAGGAAAAAAAATATTTCGAGGATAAGGACATGGTCTCTATCATCTGCAGAACCACAAATTGTAGGTCAGTGGCTCCCAAATGTTTTGTATGAAAGCCTTAGTAGACAATATTGATAGTATTCCCAAAATCCCACTCCTTTTCCTCCTGACACTTGTCCTTAGTACTGCTGCTTCCACCACTCCCCTCCTCTGGCCATTCAACACAGGATTCCCACCACATCTTCCTCTCTTTTTGACATTGTCTCTCAGAGGAGACATGGGCAAATGCTTTGTCAGTGTATTTCAGCTGGCATGTGCTGATGCAGATGACTCGACAGTATGATATTTTCTCCCTCTATCTGAAGATGCTGCAAAATGCTGGTGGGTTTTTCAGTAAATAGTTTCATCTGCTGAAAATATGCATTTCCCATGTTAGAAAATATGCATTTTCCTAACCACTGAGGACTCCAAATAATTGTTCTATGGTCTGAATGTATCATTAGACTACAGTGACGGTATTGCATTTATATCCAGCAGTTCCCAGGAGAACAAAGATTGCTAAAACAGTGAGCATAATGTGAGAAAGCTGTATGAAAAATCTGCATTTGATAAAAAAAAAATATATGAAACAGCACTTTTCTAATGATGATGGAGGAGGTGTTTGAAGTTTGGAATAGGATTAATAGATCATCTTCTTTCACTATCACCTTTTTATGAGATTGTATAAAGCAGAGATGTATAACACCCTCAGCAGCTCCATCCCAAATCATATCATAAGAATAATGTTTTTTAACTCTTTACAACCTTGTGATGTTTATGAAATACCTCTTACAGTTCTCTTTTAGATCACTTTGTTATTAATTCTGCTTACCTTTCAGTTGTGCACTTTAATAAGAGGCCAATCTGTTGTTAAGAAACATCTTGATTTCAGCTCAACTGAAGCCCATTTACGACTGTGAGAAAATGATTATTGTATGAACCTTTGGACAACAGGCAGCCCCACAAAACCTCTCGTCACAGACTGAGTTAGAACGAGGCATGCTTGTTAAAATTCCAGTATCATATTTGCTGCAGAAATTGGTTTTGTCACCTGAATTGGTAGCGGCACCCAGTGGCTAAAATATAGACTGCAAATTTTATAGTCTAAAAATTTACCAACTCCAATGCACTTGCCCCCACTAGGTAAAAAGCTTCCATCTGGGGTCAGAGAAATCCTAGCAAGTGGGAACTGTTTCCAGCCTCTCTCATGAGTACTAAAATAGTTAGACATTGAGGTATCTAATTATCCTTGTAATATGTCCTTTGTCACTGAAACTGCTAAATATACATATTTTCCTTATGTTATTTTCCTGTGCAATTGCTGCAGTTGCCATGGGAGGGTTATGTAATGGTTTGTGGGAAGGGATGTGATCGATGTATTTGCAAATAGGAGGTAGAGTATCTGCAGCAAGCTGCTGGCTATTTATAGTCTATGCTATAGTACACTATAAAATTCCCTGTCTTTGCCATATATATTTCTATTTGCACATGTATGTGTGTGTTAATTATAATTATATATACGTATTACATATAATTACATATGTGTGTACACACATCTTTTGTAGGAAACAAGTAGGTGGACTCCAAATATAAATACCAAGTCTCCACTATATCTGCTGATCCATGTTGCTTGTGATTTAAAAGCTGACATTAAGTTGTGTGACATCAACACTTCATGAATCAGTGTTGGGGAGGAAACACCAGGGATGAAATACCAGCTTCCTGAAAGCATTCATTCATGTAGGTATGAGGGCAGCTGATGCTTGCAGTCCCCTGCAAGCCTCATACCCCATGTCCAGTTAACAGGGGCAGCAGAGCTGCAATGGCATGGGCTGTGACACGTGGAGATGCGCTAAGCATCCCTTAAATGTGTGTAGGAAGGGTTCTGCTGACGTATCTTCTCAGCTGCTGACAAATTTCTCACGGACTTCCTTGAAACATGGGTTTCACACTGCATGTCCTTGGGCCTTCAGACTGATCCTCAAGACCCTTTCAAGAGCCCTCAGGGTTCTTGAACCCTGGATTCAACCTCAAGGCACTTGTTTATAGATGGCCACCTACTCTGATAGTAGCAGCTGGAAACATTTTGCTATAATAATGACTGTATTTCTAAATACTCAGCCAAAGCTCTTAGTACACTCCATACAAGTAAAATGTCATTTTCTAGACAGTGTAAGATCAGTGCTAACAGGAAAACCACGAATTGACCCTTCAAACGAGATAACAAACACAGATGTTGTGAGGTTCAGGCAGTTACAAATCTATGGCCACCAGCGGTCGTTCAGAGAGAGAACCAGGCCTGTTGAAAGCTGGGAAGGAGCAGCAGAGAGCGCCATGAGCAGCTTAAACACTGAGAAAGCTGCCTGACAGGGAGCGGCAGTTGGAGCCAGTGCTCACTGAGTGAGCTCACCACAGCCCAGAACTCAAATGACAGCTTGTGGTCCTACCTGCAGAGCACTGCTGCCCTACAAAGCCAACTGTGAAGCTGAAGGGGAAGCTGTCAAGCACACTCACAATAAAGAGGTTTATAAACACACACATCAGCAGGTGCCACGTTTTTCTGTCCCCTGTACACCAAGATAAATGCCTGTCAGGACAGTTTCTGTTCTGTGTTGTTTCAACCAAATTGGTTTCTGTTCTAGTTGTTTCTCCTAGTTGAAAGTCTCCCTGCTACCATGCTAGACTAGAGAGTAACACTCCTACTGCTCAACTAGTTACAGATGTAATCCTCACTTCAGTGAATTGTTCCTTCTTCAGGAACCATTGTCTGAGATAATATCCTGCCATATGAATGCTCACTTCTAAGTGGAAGGTGTTGGAGGTAGGAAGCAGCAAACAGCTAGAGACGTCCCTGTCTCTAACTCCCATCCCTCTTCCAGGGTTTGCTCTGCCCATAGCAGAAACAAATTTGTCTCAGTCATTCACCTCCATGGGCACTTTCATATGCTGGACTGTGAACTTGATGTGCTGGGGCTTTCTCTGTTTTCACTCTCCATCTGTTGGGCAGACACCTCAGACAGCAGGACAGGAGAGGAAACCTTTAGTGATAGTTCCCTAAACAACCAGAGACGACCTGATTCATCTTATTCATTCAGGCTCTGCTTGTACAGTTACTGAAGCACAGGAATAGCTCTTGGGAGGCAAAGGACTCTCCACCACTGATGGCTCTTACAAACAGAAGAGACAAAAATCACTTGAGAGTTACTTACTTCTAGCTGTTCCTTCATTATGAGAGAGAGGATAGACTAAGAGACACCTTAATGTACTATGAAGCTGTATTTTTTTGTGATTTTTAGTTGTGGTTGGAATTTTCAGTCTCTAGAGACCTCAGACTGACATGAAGGGACTTTCTACACTGCTTACAATCCTAACAAGAAAAAAAAACCCCATCCAGTACCCTACGAACAATGACACTTCTTTATAGCAAATATAAAGCCTTACTCTTAAGTCCATTAAATGTTGATTAGTTGTGGTTAACTCATAGAATCATAAAATGGTTTGGATTGAAAAGGACCTTATAGCTCATCTTCCAGGGATAGGGTGTTCACAGCCTCTCTGGGCAACCTGTTGTAGTGCCTCACCCCATTCACAGTGAAGAATTTCTTGCTAATATCTAATCTGAATGTACCCTCTTTCAGTTTAATGCTATTACTTTGTGTCCTATCACAACAGGTGTTAAAAATATTCTTCTCCACCTTTCTTGTAGGCCCTTTTAGGCACTGGAAGGCTGTTAGAAGCTCTCCCTGGAGGCTTCTCTTCTCCAGTCTGAACAACCCTTATTCTCTCAGCCTTTCCTCATAGGAGAGGTGCTCCAGCCCTCTGGTCACCTTTATAGCCCTCCCCTAGACTCATCCCAACAGGTCCACGTCCTTCTTATGTTGAGAGCCCCAGAGCTGAACACAATACTGCAGATTAGGTCTCATGAGAGCAGAGTAGAGGGAGAGAATCACTTCCCTTGACCTGTTGTCAGTCTTCTTTTGATGCAGTCCAGCATATGGTTACCTTTCTGGGCTGCAAACACACATTGCTAGGTCATATTGAGCTTCTCATCATCCAACACTCCCAAGTCTTCTTCAGGGTTTCTCTCCATCCTCTGCTCAGTCTACATCTGTGCTTGGGATTGCCCTGACCCATGTGCAGGCCTCTTGAACTTCATAATGTCAGCATGGGACCATCTCTCAAGGTCCCTCTGGAATGGCATCCTTTCCCTCCAGTGTGTGGACCAGACCATACAGCTCATTGTTGGCACACTTGCTGAGAGTGCACTCAATATCCCTGTCCATGTTTCTGACAAAGATGTCAAACGATGCCAGTCTCAATACTGACCTCCGAGGAATGCCACTCACCACTTCAAAAAGCACTGATCAATATATGGCATCAAGTTGGGTTTTTTTTTGCAGTTAAAATTGTACTAAAAAGAGGATCCACATCTCTTTTTCATGCTCCAGTAATTGCTGTCTTTATTGCTGTCTTTCGTATCTGAGATAATTCTTCTACCTTTAATAAATATGTATTAGTGAGTGATTTTCTCATCAGTTTTCCTAGGTAATACTTCAAAAAGTTTCTGTCTGCAAAATCTTGACCTTATTTTGCCTTGCTCATACTTAGTGATCTCTGCAGCTGTCACGCTATGAAGGACTTTCCCTTTTCTCACAGTGTTAATAAAGAAGTTGGCATCCCTGCATGGATTTGCAGTGCTTTTCCCCCTAATCCCTGTAAAATGCAGGATGATCCAATAGGATGAGAAAGAACCCCTTTCCCCACCCCCCCTACTTCCACTCAAGAAAAAAAAAAAGCCCAAACCAAACCCAAAGAGTTTGAATGATAAAGACAGAGGACTGACAGAAAATGGAAGAAGCAAATACTGTCCTGTCATCATACAGGATGTTACTGGACTAAGTTTGGAATAAAGACAAGAAACATGAATGCATAATGCATCTTCCTCGATAAATGGTGTCAATCCTATACACACTCATGCATCTCCCTCTTCCAGTTATTTATTATTCATGTTTGCTCAGACCCAGTTATTTTCCACAAGACAAGAGTCAGAACATCAACTGCGAATTTAGTGGGGTGCTGTGGAACTACTCAGGCAAGACCAACTCTGTCTGTCATTCCTGACCAAGGCTTGCATTCTTAAATACCTCCCAGAGATCGACCCTTTGAGACTTCGCTTTCCTGACATTTCCTGATGTGAAATCTGGACCTTACTCACCATACTTTTCCTGTCACGCAATCAGCCACAGACAAGGGGAACAAACAGTTTCCTTCCTTGTTGCATAGTCGAAGATCAGTGCAATCCTTTTCAATTTACCCTTTTTTTCTTTTCTTCTGGAGAAAACAAATTTGAAACATTTCTAATTAATCCAGTCTTGTCTTCAAAGGCCCATTCTGGGTTTTGTTGCTTTCCACTGGTTCTCCTCTTCCTTGAAGGGCAATGCCCAAAAACAGAAGCAACACAGCAGCTGCAACATTGCCACTGCAGAGCAGAGCTGGATTGCTTCACACTCTTACAAGATTTCAGCTTACATGGAAATTTTACCTCCAAGTGATTTTGCACAAAAGCACAATGCTGTTGACTCATCTTCCTGCTTGTGATAGGATATCCCATGGATCCTTTTCTGTAAAACTGTGGATTACTTGTTTCTCCTAGTCTTGTGCCTGTGACATTGGTTGTTTTAGTTATACATGGAACCTTCTACTTTCAAGGAACTTGCATCATCTTTCTAGCCATGAGGTTTACAGACAAACAAATTAAGTGGGTTTTTCTTTTCCTTTATTGAATTTAATTATTTTTTTTCCCCAGGCTACTTCTCCAATTTGTAAACATCATTTTAAATTATAATCCTATCCTCCAAAATGTTTGAAACCCCTCCCAGCCTGATATCTGCCAACACTCATCACAAACAATGACCCTAGGAGACATTTGAACACAGGTGTTAGATGTTGACTTTTTGCTGAGCTGCATCATCTGTTGGTCAGGTTTAAAGTATTTTCCTCAGGCTGGATTAAGAGACTCTAATTACCTTCAAAAGAGAGAGGCTTTATTTACTGTTACTCTTCTAAAGCAAGAGACATCTGGGTTAGCAAATGATTTTAATCTAGAGCAGTCCTGCAAAGATTGTATTACAGAGAGCTCTTCCCTGTGTAAAAAAACCCAAACTTCTTGTCTTGCTCTTTGAGCCACTGTCTGGTCTTCACGTATTTCTGTCACAGCCTTAGTTCTTGAACCATCTTTTTAAAATCTATATCTAACTACATATATGTCTATTAACTGTTTATCTTTTTCTTCTTTTTTTAAAGACAATGATTCAAGAGCTTTTTTGTACATGTTGAATGTTCACAGAAATACTTAACGGAAGTGCTCATGCAGAAAACTGGTTCTCACTAGGATAAATAATTGTGGATCAGGATGAGCTCTTAGCTTCCAGGTCATTATCACATACTTTATACTGTCACAAAGTGCCATTTTATTTCAATGTATATTTTTGGCTTAGAGTCATGTTATATGGAGGATTATTAAAATGGGAGATCTCACAGTAGATTATTTGGTGAATTAATGAATATAGAGATTACAAGATAAAATTGTAAGTATACAGAGACTATGGACATACAGAAAACCCCATAATCTTTCAGGCATTGATTTTGCAGACAAATAAATTACAGCTTTTTTTTTTTCTTTTAATTCAGACTAAATGTTCTCCTCTGTTTCAGATTCTTCTTTGAGATAAATTGCTATTGCTTCACTGAACACAACAAACTTGTGACATTTCATACCTGAGGACCTGTCTCTATTATATTACAACATTAAAAACAATATACTGTTCATTAAACAAACAAACAAACATTTGCTTTTGGTGTCCTTTCATGTAGATGAAGCCATGCAAGGTTTTAAAGCATGCCTAGAGGGTTATTTGGATAGGACTTCTTCTAGCAGATTGGATGGTTAATTACTGAAGTTAGAGGATATGGGGAACATAAGGGATCCTGGATGCATTTGTAGATGATGAGAAAAGCCACAGGTTTTTGTAATAAGAGAGAAAAGAAGCAAGATGTTTCTGCAAATAATAAATAAGGTCATTGGCACTTGTAATGGGGAAGCTGATAGCTCGTATACATTGAGGTTTCTTACTTCCACCAACTTTTATTCAGGTATGGAATCTACCATGTCCGTCTTACTCTGAGAACCCAGAACCCTCTGGCTTCACTTTCACAATGTGGATTTTGTTCAAGAGAGCAAACAGAACATGCAGCACAGGTTTGTGGCTCAGATCTGGCACTTAGTAATGCCCTATACTGAAAGGAGAGAAATGAAGAGGAAATATGTGGTAACATGGACATATACTGAGGTGTAAACAACTCCCACAAGAAAGGGAATTTTCAAGAAGCATGCAGCATTTTTAGAAACATGAAGACAAATGTGCCTGAAATATGGGGTGATTAAGAAGAGAAGAATGGGGAGTGGGAGAGGAGAGAGAGAGAGAACGTGCAATCTGTCTGTTCGACTCTTCACTGCAAAGTGGCAACAATTAAAAGACTAGAGACAGGCTTTTCAAATGGTATCCTAGATCGATGTAGCAAAGGTACAACCGTTAACTAACAAGCTCTTCTGGGTAAATTTGTTGGTGACTCATCAGAGACAATGACAATTCAATCAGATCCTTCTCAGCATGAACAGAGTGAAGGGAAATATTGGGAAAGAAAGAAACTGTTTCAAGTAAATTCATATAAAATTAAGGGGTTTGTCCCTGTTTCCGTCAGGGACACTACTGTTCAAGAGCATTCAAGGAAAGGCAAGCTCTTTCATTTAGTGCATGTCACTAATTAAAAACAGTTATTGTTGTAATTAAAATACTTAATTCCACTGCTCTCTGGTGGTAAAGGTAGCATATATCTTGGGTTTTTCTATTATCTCAGAGTAGGAATACTGAGGAGATTATTTGGCAAAAACTATTTCTATAGCCTCTGGACACAAACCTGAAAGTTGTCTTGGTTAATTTCATTACCTTAATTAATTTGGCTAACTTAATTAATCAGACTTTCATTAAAAAGCAATGAAAAAACCCCAATGTACTGCTTTTGTGTTGATAACAGTATTTTTAAAAAATGCTCATTAAAAGATTGTTCATACCTAGACAGCTTTGAAAAATATTCTCTACAGAAATTTGAGGTGGTTTTTGTGTGTTAAACTTGCCTTCCACTCTGTTGTCTTTTTGATTCCACTCAGATGCCTGTAGAAGAAAAAAAGATACCTCAGTTTGCAGATTGCACCCTGCAGGCACTAAATACCCTGTAGCATTTGGCCAGCTCATCTGCCTCCATTGTCGTGTTTCCATGCAAAAATCTCTTCAGCACAAACAAAAAGGGGGAAATGAAACTGCAAGACATGAAAAACAATTGCCAGAATGATGAATAAGGAGTTAAACTTGGGTCAGCTTTTACCTTTCCTTGAAGACTTGCTCATGGAAAGCAGCCATGGAGTCAGGCAGGAAAGGTCAAGCACCAGCAGTGAGAGATCAACACTGGTCTGAACAACAGAATAGTTTTCAGGTTACCCCAAGTGGAGTTAACATCCTTCATTGACTTCCCACACACAGCTAACTGCAAAGTTATTTTTTGCCTGATATGAAATTCATTTCACAGTATAATTGCATAGATCTTTAACTCTGGGAAACACTGTAGTTGTTTCAAAATACAGAGGTCAATATCCAAGAAGTACATACATACATAGGTGCTGACTTGGACAGTCTCTTAAATGAACATGCATTTGGACAAACATTTTGTTGTCTATTCCAAACTCAGTTTTCACTCCATACATCTCTCCATGTTAACCTATCTAGCACCAGTAAGTTTTTTACATATTTACCTATAAAAGAAAAATCCAAGATGTTTTTCTGTAGACATGTTTGACCTTTGTCTAATATAGGTCAGTACTTTAATTTGTTGAACTGGGTATGTGGAAACCTGCACAATGACTGAATGCCACGATTGGTGTCTCAGAGAGGATCTTTCCCACAGTCGTTAGCATCTGGACTCTAGGATGGTAGAACTGTAGGATGGTAGGACTGCCAGGCTGAAGGAGGAAAGGCACATGAAGGGAACTGGAATTTCTAGCACATGAGAGATTGTGGAGGATCGTTTTCCCAAACTGCCCTGGAGAAACAGATTTGATGTGCTGTCATCTTTTAGTCTACGTACTGGAAAATAAAAGATGCAACACCAGTGTTACAGTGCTGAACTTGGAACTTGGTGGACTTGGAATATTATCTGCGTTTAGATCTGACTGATGCAAGAGAGTCTAATGGCAAGCAAAAGTAACACTTCCTATTGTAAGTGACTGTAAGGATTAGCAGAAAGGTATTTGAATACTTTGGAAACCATATATAATTAAAGCTTGTTCCTTTGTATATATTAGCCTTTAGTATCCTGTCTGTCTGCTATAGTGGCATATATCTATCACCTGACTCAACTCTGAAGTGATGTCTTTGTGTCAGATTATGAAACTCTGCTGTGACCAGATTAACAACCACAACCAAAAGCCAGAGTTTTATAAATAACACCAAGTGTGTTTAATCGCATCTGCAGTGGGATTGCACAAAACTGGTATCATTTTGAGAAACCAGATAAAAGAATGGTGGAAATAAACAGTACTCGTTCCATTCAGAACCACTCTAATCCTGAAGCATATCAATATGTGATAATGCTACGATGGTTCTAGCATCAGTTTTGTAACTAAAACTGAGATGACTGTTCTTTAAAGCAGTCATTCATTTTGCTTTTCACTGAGGAGGATTACACCATCTTTTCCCCAAAATTAGAATATTTGTGTTTTTTTGTTTGTTTGTATGTTTCTTAATTCTGAGCGAGTATCCCAAGTTTAATTTTAAATAAATTTGATGAACAGATTTTAGCATGCACTTTAGTTTTTCTGTTATCTGAAGGTACAATGACACAGGCTTTTCAAATCTTACTAGGTGAAAATTTCTCCAATTCAGGTGAAAAAAACCCTCTATTTTTAAAAAGTTCTTGCTAAACTTAACCATTAAAAGTTATTCATATCTCCATTAAGTGATATGTTTATTAGAAACTAATAGAGTGAAGACAAAAGTGAGGAAAAGAAGGGTGCCAGAGATAGGGAAATATTAAGGATTTAGGCAGACAATGACTCTGCAAATAGCTGTGCTAGTGCAAGAGAGTACCATGAAGGCTTTGTGCTAGATGTTCTTGATGACAGATGACAAGTCTTTAATAAAAAGGTAAATTAAGAAACAGTCAAGGCATCTGTGAAGGGGATGTGCACATCTTACAGCCTCAGCTCACATCAACACGACTTTAATAGACACCTAGCTTCTTGGAAGGTCAGATGCCATTTCCTTTACCACTTCTTGGCCCATATCCAGCTGTTTACCACCACAACCCCTCTGCTTCAATTTATCGTCCCTTCAGATCTGCCAGCAGAAAACCCTGCACAAGCTCTCCTACAGCTGTCTCTTTCAAACTGGAAGGGCTGGTTTAGATAGCTTAAATAGTAAATGTGCTGACCCAACAGATTTTGTTTGAAATGGCTTAGTAAGCCTTCGGATTAATATCTCCTCTGCAGGTGTAAAAGTGCAAAGTGGAAAAATGAAGAGGACTTTAGGGCAGGTTCTTGATAGCTTTCCATTTCTATTGGCACAGTTAGACTCAATGGATTAAATTTGTTTTTGTTTTACTCGGTATGTGTTTGCCTAATGCTGAGGAACTGACTTGATGCAGAAGTTTTTGGTTTGTGTTTTGGCTCATACAGGAAAGCCCACATCATACAGCATTTGCTTTTTTCTCATTTGACCAAAATCGCTCTTGCTTCACAACTTGTTCTAGGTCTTAGGCTCCTCTGCTGCATGATTATTATCACTGACTGAAGACATAGATAAGTCAAGAGCTCGGGTCACTTTTAAAAACACTTGAGTAACACCATGCATCATCCTTCCTGTCTGGTTTGACAGTTCAACAAATAAAATAAAAACAAAATACATCCTAGGCAAAAGATAGCTAAGCTGAGGATGAAATCTCATTTTTTCCAGTTACGTTGTTACCTGTTCAGCATGTGTGCTTTCCTGTAATTCTGTTTTGAGAGGTTTTTTCCATGCATATGATGCCTTTGCTTGTGAGGATTCCCAGAGCTTCCTTGAGAGGCAAGTAATTTTACTTCTTTCACAAACAAAGGAGGCAAACATGGGATTCAGAGAGATATGTCTTGTTCAGTGTTATAGAGGAATGTTGTGGCACAGATCATCTCGAGTCCAGGTTTCCTGCTTGTGCTTCTGTTACAAAACCAACCTTTTCAGTGTCTCTGTAATTTAGGAGTCTTGCACAATGTGGAGAATAGCAAACTACAGTTTTCATTTGTGTATATACCTCAGTTCCTTTTCTGTAACATCAGTGCTACATCTCAAAAATGCCACATTCTAAAAAAAAGGAAACATAACATGATTGAAAATAAAGTGTTTTACATATATAATTGTGGTTTCCTGATTTCTTATCCAAAGTTTTATAGTATTATAATGAAGACAGGATTAAAGCCTTCTTCCTCTCTCCCTTCTTTCTTTCTTTCTTTCTTTTCCTCTTCCTTTCAGAATACAGAAAGTATATGTACGTGTGATTATTTCAATATAGATAAATATGCAACCAATACATTCATGAATTCAGGACCATGTCCTCTGCCTTCAATGGCATCATTTGCAGACCTTTCACAGCTCTTTTTTTTTTTTTTTTTGCAATGGGGATTAAGATTTCCTCGAGGCTAACAAAGGTGCCTGCTCCTGAATCTGCCATTTCGTCTTTGTGAAGACCACCAGAAAAATTTTTAGATTAAAGGAAATAAAACTGAAAAGCAGAACTAAAATTCAAATCTGTGGACTCAGTTTCAATATCAAATTGCACTTCCTTTGCCAGGAAGGGAATCCTTCCCAACAAAGCCTTTTGAAAAACTGCCCAGCATTTCCTTTTTGTTTTGTCAACATTTAGTTACAGCGCAAAATTGACTTTACTATGTCATGAGAAAAGCAGTTATTTCAAGTATTACACTGAGGATGAAAGGCATGTTAACATTGATGTTACCTATTATTACTTCGTAAACTGAAGGTTATTTATCCTCTGAGAAAGAACATTTCAGAACTGAACTAAGGTAACCATACGCATTAAACAAACAAATCAAATCAAGCCTTAATTGGGCTTGGAGCTTTGAAACGGGGAAAATATCAAAGTTAAGCTAAATAAATTAGACATAAAAATTAAACCTCATTTGCAGAGTAATATTTTGTCAGATTGTCTGCAGAGTCATAAATTCAGAGAAATTTAGCATGCAGATGAGAAATAAGGAGGAGGGAAGCAGGCAGATGAACTAGCTGTAGTGGGAAAGCAATCTAAGTTAATTCAATGTGTATTCTGCCTAGCAGTGATGAAGATCTAAATGAGAGCTCTTTAAATTGTACACACAGAACCAAGTACTGGTGTGATTCACATTCTAACTTCAGATCTCATACGCCCTGCTGAAATATATAAAGCTTGCTAAGGATAGCAAAGGAAGCTCAATTTGATTTCCTGGCTTTTTAAAGCAATTTTGGTCCCAGCGATACCTTGCAAGTCTAACATTAACAAGTGGACTCCCTTGTTTGCCCTTCCTTCAGTGCCTGAAAAATAAAGCCCAGTGCAACAGTATGATAAAAACATCAACTATGGGAAATTGTCAGCCAAGAAAATACAGCAAGACAATTTGCTGTTGTCTGCTCAGTTTTTATTAATTGTAGAGTGGTTTGGGTTGGGAGGGATCTTTGAAGTTCATCTAGTTCCAACATGAACATTAGGTTTTTTTTTGTTGGAATCAGTTCAGTCATGCATTAATAACAAATATTATACTCTGCAGCATTACAAACTAAATTTGTAGCCTCCCTTTCTATTTCCATAACATCAGCAGAAGCTCAGCTCTTCTGGTATCCTGATGGATATCTCTGGAAGAAGGAGTTGAAGACAGGAGCTCTTATTTACTTGAGAGGCTTTGAAAGGAATTGAGATATTTTGCTGCATCAAGACCTGGGTAACTCATGGGGAAAAACTTCATGCACTAATTCTCAATGCAAAGCTATGTCAGTAGCTCTCAGAAGTGTATGCAAAATTAAACACTGCAAGATGATGCTCTGGTCTGAGCTCCTGCTTCCGGAAGAGGGAGGAAAGAACAGAAAGAGGTAAGTTATGCAGGCAGGGAAGAATCTGCGGAATTGAGCTCCAATGGCTGTCCCTGGGGCAGGTGGGTGTGCATCCTATCCTAGCCTAGCCTAGCCTAGCCTAGCCTAGCCTAGCCTCTCTTCCCATCTCACCCCATCATGGTAGTACCTGTTACCCCACACAAATAGACAGTTTTCTTGTGACAGCAGTCATATACAGTCCAGTCTTCTCAGATCCTAGAATAAGCAAAGTTTGAAGCAGAACACAGAGAAGTCTGCAGCCTTAGGGGCATCACTGTTTGCCAAGGTTAGAATAAGCCTGGCCCCACTCGTTTAAGCAAATTAGTCATTCAGTGAAGAACGTGTGGCTTATTTTAAACATAAAACTTTAGAAACAGGGTATTTGGTCAGTCCTGAAAGCCAACAAATGCAGGGCTCAGTGATTCTGTGAAAGGAGGGATGTCTGTGGAAGGTGACCTATTGCTGGACATGCTCTGGGGCCAGGACCAAAGATGTCTTGCAGGTAGGAGGTTGGTGTACTCTACCAGTTATCCTCATAGGTTATGAGCAAGACATAGACCACTGAGAGCTTTCCATTTGCACTGAAAAGCAATTAGAAGGCAAGGTAGTGCATAATGCATTCCAATATGACACGTTCAGCCTCCTTTGCAAAGCTGTACAAATTGCATTTCTGTACACAATCTCTTTTGGCAATACTGGCACGAAGATATGCTTTGCTTAGGTGTTGACTAGAAGTTCAATCCTGCATGGGGAGCTGCAGGCAGTGTTTTTAAGCACATAGAGCATCTCTTTGCATTTGGTGAGAAGATAAATCACTCTGTTTCACATCCTCTGCTACATTTTGCATATTTTGGAACACATTTTGGAGTCACTATACAAGAGATTGTTGAGTTGCGGAGGGCTCCAAATTTCATGGTAATATTTGTCGTAGATGCTGATTTCTGCAAGACGGTAAAATATTTTTGCTGACCAAGGCAACATCAATTCTTGCACAATAACTGCTGCTGGGTAATGAAGAAAGATAATTAAAAAAAATTTGCACTTCCTTCTTCAAAATGTTCAAAATGCTCGACTCATTTCTACAGAGGTCACTTGTGTTCCAGTTTGTACAGTTCCACTTATTCCCACTCTAAAGGTATTTTAAGATAAAAGCATTGCAAATGGAGGGTCAAATGGCTTCTTGGTTTTGAACATTACGTCCTCTTCTCAGAAAGAATGGCAATGGGCCCTGTGCCCATCCTCACCCATAGTTTCCAGAGACACCCAAGAGAGAACACTAAAACACATCTTCGCTACCTTTCGTAAGACCGTTTTCCATTTAAAATCCAGCAAAACAACACTTTACTGTTAGCTGAGCATGCAGGCTATACTTTTCATTTTGTCGAGCCCGTACCAGAGACGACCCAGTGGGAAACCAAAGTGACTCGGTCACGCCACTCGGCACGGCCCGTCCTGTTCCCCGGGCGCGCGTTGGACGGGCGCCGACCGCGCAGCAGCTCAGCGGGAGAGGGCAGGGCGTCTCCGCTGCCCTGCTCAGGTCGGGAGAAAGGCTACAGCCTTTGTTCTGCCTCAGGCAACACGGTGAGATTTCTAACTAGGGATCTCACACCGCGGTGTTCCTGCTCACGGTGGCAGCGACCGGCTGGGCTGCCGCGTTGTAGTTGAGCGAGGATGGGTACGCGGAGCATCGTAGCGGGTCTAAGCCGGCTTCCCGAGCTCGGAGCGCTGCGGGGACGGGCGCTGCCGGTGCCCAGCGGAGCCCGACCCCGCGCCCATGCGGACCTGCCCCGCTCACCCCCCTCCGCCTGCCGCGCTGCCCCTCTCCTCCGCCCGCTGCCCGCGCGGCGGCTGCAAGGGAGGGCTCGGCGGGGCAGGGAGCGGATCGTAGCGCGGTGCCCATTGAAGGGCTGGGCGCCGGGCGCCCGCGGGTACAGGGGGTGGCGCGGCTGGGGCCGCTGCCCCGGGCGTGCGGCCGGGCTCGGCGGGTCTCGCCCCCCTCCGCGCCTCGCCGCGCG
>WBNH01000730.1:42308-59150 GCA_013401255.1 Urocolius indicus
CCCATGGCGGCGCGGCCGCCCGCCATCAGCTGGGCGCTGCCCCTGCTGGCGGCGCTGGCGGGCGCCGGCGGCCCCCAGAGCTTCGAGCTGCCGGGGGCCCCCATCGACAACATCGAGGTGAGCGGCGGCGGCGTGCTGGTGGCGGGCGGCAGCTGCCTCTACGAGCTGCGGCCCGAGCTGCGGTTCCCCCGCCGCGTGGTGCCGGCGGCGGCGGGGCAGGGCTGCGGGGAGCCCCGCGGCGTGCGCAGCAACCTGCTGCTGCCCTACCGGGAGGCGGGCGGCACGGGCGTCCTGCTAGCCGGCTGGACGCAGAAGGACGGCACCTGCCAGGTGTGGGAGCAGCCGGGCTATCGGCTGCGCTTGAATCGCAGCGAGGTGGTCAGCTGCCTGCCTGGCGGCTCCACCGCCGGCGTCGTCTTCCAGCTGGCCGGGGAATGGTACCTGGCCGTGGCGGCCACCTACTCAGCCGGCCGCTATGGGAACCACCTGGGCTGCGAGCCCTCGCAGTCGGACGAGGCGACCGTCATCACGGTGCGCAGCATGGCCAACCTGGAGTCCAAGGAGGAGCTGGGCATCATCAAGCGCAGGGAAGAGCCTCTGCACTTCGTTGACGCGCTCCAGTGGGGGGACCACCTCTTCTTTCCCTACTACAGGTTGAAGGCCAGGTTGGGTGAGGACACGGAGCCACCCAGCATGGCCGTCCTGCGCCAGCTGCGCCCCTCAGAGGGTGGCCTTACTTTGCAAGGGCACGTGTATTTGGACTGCGGGTGCAGGAGCCTCATCATTTCCTCTAGCCTTGTCCGCCAAGGCGAGCGGGGCTGGTGGGTGGGTGTTTTCCGCCACAGCCATGGTGCCAAGGCCTGGAATGCCACCGCCGTCTGCATCTTCGGGATGGAAGAGGTGAAGGAGCAAGCCTGCGCGTCCGCTCACTTCGTCATGAACGGGAAGGCCTGTGTAAGTGTGGGCGTCATTTTGCTAAGCTTTCCTTGAAGCGTGCCATTGTTGTCACTGTTGTTGTTGTCACTGTGCATGACTGCTAGGGTGTCCCTGACCTGAAGGCATTTGGAAGTTCACGGGAAGCTTCAGAGCTGCACCAGGCTTTGCGCATCAGCCCTGGCTCCATCAGCCCTAATGATTTCTGCAGCACTTTCTAAAAAGCTCATCCCTTACCAGATCCTGGCGTGTCCTTCCCACCTGCATCTCAGGAAAGACGTGTCTGAGGGATCACCTGAGGGCATCCAGGGTCAGGCCTGTGTTTCAGGCCCCTCACTCAGTTAGTGCACCCTTTTCTGCCAAGGATTAGTCGTTCTTCATTGCATTTTCCATACAGCCGAGATAAAGCATCTCCTACCTTATTCTGTGCATTCACATCTCATGTCACTCCAGCTACATCAGAAATGAAAAAAAGCCCATCAAATTGACTGCTTGTGCACTGGGCTGTGTGTGTTGTTATCCCCATTGCTCACAAGATATTTATGGTTGCTTGTTCGGTGGTAGGTGTTTCCCAAACCTCCCAGGATTGGCCGTGCTCGAGAGGACTCATAGCCGCCCCCCCCCAAACCCCTATGCGCAGCAGACAGCAACAGGCAATATGTCTTTGTTGTTGGCAGTGGTTACATTTTCACAGGCAGTGGTATCCCATGGAGATCCCCTGGTCACCTGCTTCTGTAACACTCTCTTCAGCTCCTTCCTCCTTTCGAGAGTGAGCTGGGCACATACAGGGCAGGATGGACAAGACTATTGGCTTTGCTCTGGCCTTGGTAGCTAGTAAGGAAATGAACAAAAACTTAAATTCAAGAAGCTAAAAATGTCATTCAGGTGAAGCAGGTGCTCTTGCAAGGCCTGTACGTGCTTTTAAGTCACTCTCAGAAGTCTTTTCAGAGCTGTTGCAAAAAGAACAGCACTGGAGAGTGTCAGGGAGAACTATAGCAGATCAAGCACGCCATCGTAAAGCAAGCCCTGGCCTTTTGCAGTTCCCGCACTGTCCGGGGACTTTGCAGCTTAACCTCTGAATCCCTGCTATGCTACAATAGGATTTTGTTGGAAATTCCTTGAAAGAAGTGCGGCAGATTTACTGTCACTCCTTAGCTTCCCAAAACTGGCTGATAGCAGTGCACAGTGATGAGAATGTTCCAAATACAAACTACTGGAGGGCACGTGTGATTCAATCTGCTTGTCTCTCTACTGAGTTGCAAGACTATTGCCAGTGTTAGAGGATGTAGTTATGAATGAGAACCCCATATGTGAGTGAAATGACTGTGCTGGAGTAAATAGTGAGACTCTCACAACAGAGCCGGAGCCAATCCTTTGATTTCCAGTGCCAGTTTATAGCTTAATGCATGATTCCTGTGCTCTCGCAAGGCAAACTTGCTGAATGAGTCTCAAAATACTTATATGCTAGTTGGATATTTAATTTGTATTCTTTGTTCCTAATTACTTGTGGAGTTTCTTTGCGAAGTGCTTTCTGAGCCTGCATAAAAACCTAAAAAAGATAAACTCCCCTGGGCAGCAGATTGTTTACGAACACTTTCCAAAGCCCCATGCTAGTAATTCCAAGGAGAGTCTCACGGATTTCATAGAGCGACATACTGTGGGGTAAGGTGAGGCAAATATTTCTGTCTGACTGATGTTGCTCTCAATCCCCCATCCCCATTGCCTCCCAGTGCCTGAATATGAAAAATCAATGATCCACCTATTTAAGGATTGGTCTGTCTCCCGTGATTCCACAGTTGTAGCTTCACATCCCAAAAGTCTCGTCTGTCCTGGAAGTGTAGATGATATTTGTGTACAATGCTGACGAATCCTAACTTTACAAATGATTAAAAGGACTGTGTACTCAGCATTCTGTCCCTAACCATGATGTTGTTATTAATGATGGTATTTTGGCACAAGAAATACAGTTTACCACTGACACAAAAGTGGTATTTTAATATTTTGTGAGATGGCAAAGCATCTGGGTGTTGTATAGAAATATGACTTGTAACATTACATGGCTAATTAGCCTCCCTTTTTAAGCTAATTATATGTGCTTATGGTGTGTAAACATAGAAATAAATGCATGTAGTTCAGCTTTAATATGTTTTTTTATACTACAGAAGGTTAGGCTAGGCTATTGCAGAGTAAGCGTGGGGATGACAGGCCCATATGCTGCTGCTTCTGGGTTGTTTTAGACTAGATCCTTCTACTGTCTCTCACCAAATCATGGGAGTCCCTGCAAATGTGGAACATACTCTTCTTCAAAACAGTCGGGAATGTGGTGTGCAGCACGTCCATCAGTGTGCAGCTCGTAGGAGAAGCGTGTGCGACAGCTAGCAGTGACTCTGGCCAGAAAGGAGCAACTGGTAGCATGGAGCCGTCACAGATACTTTGTAGCACCGTGTGTAGGAGTGGCAGCAACAGTACTGAATGTGTGCTTTGAAGTCCAATCTTTTAAAGATGGACACTAGAATTCTGGGGCTCAGGCATGATGTGATGAAGTACACAGATCATGGATATGGACTGTCAGTTTAAGTAGGACCTGAAAACACAGCGAGGTTTATTCACTGCAGCAATACAATTAATAGTTAAGAGTATACGTTAAGGAGTAGTGGCAATTTGTTTTCCTTCTGATCTTATCATTTTTCAGATTTCTGTAGTTATTCTGGTTACCTTTAGGCAAGACACCCTCTTACTTGTCCGCACTCACTCAGCTTTGCACTATGTCTTGGCACTTTGCTTCTCAACAGTACACTGCAAGCTTAGCCCAAATGATTTGTACTCCTGAATTCCCTGCTGCATTACTACTGCATGTTGTACTCAAAATTCATTCCTGGTAGGTGCTGAGCTTTCTGGCCCTAACCCAGTAAAGCACTTAAGGGCATATTTAACATTAGGCCTATAAGTAATTCCATCCATGCATTAAGAGTTAAGCATGAACTGGAGTACTTTACTGGATTGGAACCAAATTGCTCAGAGTCCTGTAAGAACTTGTTGTAGGTGTGCAATCTCTTTATCCTCACGTTGCTACTTAGGCCAAAGTTGACATTTTCATTAAGTGTTAACACTGGATTTGGTCTGTTGTTGAAAATTACTAACTTTTAAAATCCTTGCTTACCAACTTTATCAAAAAGCATGCTACTGCTACAGATTCTGTGGAATCACTCCTTATGAAAACTAGCTAATTCTGGTTTTGTTTTGTGCAGTACTGTGCACAAAGCATTTTGTCCCAGTTGGATGTGTTTATTCTGGACATATAATACTGGATTTCCAGAGATGTGATCCCTTAGTGGCAAGAGGCAAGTGGTGTCTTAGGTGAGACTACTCTGAACACAATTTGCAGTTTGATATTCAGCCTGTTTCCCTTTGATCCACATGTCTCTTAGTTTTGAGTGTATCTAGTTATGCGAACTGTCAAAGTATATGCATTTATGGACTCTCAAGCATAACCCTGCACATACAGAAGCACATAATCCTCACAGGTTCTTTATTTAATCAATGTGAATTTGCCAAATCTCATTCTCTATTACTTTTCAGAAACCTGACTGAGTGCTAACAAACAGGTTTTTTGTGGATCATTATTATGAAATGGAAGCTCCTTGGCCTATATATAGGAGGAATGCTGGAATTTGTCACAAACTTGTTCCATTGAACTTTCAGAAAGGCTTTTCTGTTGTTGTTCTGTGGCTGAATGAGAGCTACTGGGATCTCAGATCTCTCCCAGAGCTCCCACGATCTCATGGAGCACAGCTAAGCAGATGACTAGAAGCATTCAAGTTGGAGAACACCAGCAGGAGGGAGTTATAGTATGTTACCTAACCACAACGTCAAATCTTCAAATTAATTTTTCCATTAGAAAAAGTGGCATGGGAAGAAAAAATGTCTACAGTTCTTCAGGGAGAAAATCCAACAAAAGTGTTAGGCATATACCAGCAAGATGGAGAGAGGTTACTATAATTTATAGGAAAGTTTTTATGTTGCGGTATGCAAAGGCTAAGTAGCTGTGATAGTTACTAAAATGATGAGCCATCTTGGACTTTCATCTGGTATTTAATGCAAGCAAAGATATGTAGCAGTCTGTTCTTTTATTTGTTGCATTTTTCAGTGGATGATAAAAGTGGGGGTTGATATATGCCCCTTAATTTATCTAGCATAGTTTGGAATCCTAGGACAAATCTTAGCTGGTATAAGCTCTGCTGAAATGAGATTTTGAAGTCAACAGAGTGACACGAATTTAATCATTAACGGCCATTAATTTTCAGGACTGACATTTGAATTTGTGTGGTAACTCATTCCAAAATGGTCTTTTACTTAAGGAATGAATGACAGACTTCTAAATATCATTTGGTATCAAAAGTCATCCTGTAATTAATTTTCTAGTAGTGAAGTAATCTCCTGTGTATTACCAGGCTGCTAGTATTTCATCTGATGTTTGATAGATTTCTAGAGTTAATGCTTCTGAAGTGGATATTTCTGTTCAGTTACAATGAGTTTTCCGTTCATCCCTGTTGGGTGTGGGAAGTAAACTGTAGGAGACTTGTAAACTGTCAGTAAGAAGAAGAGTTGCTTTTAGTCATCTGGCTTCACCAGGTGTTTTTAGCAGAAACTTTTAAGAGCCTGTGGGCTCTTGAACAAATGATTCATTTTGTTGGGGTCACAGAGTCATTCAGGTTGGGAAGGAACCTCAGAGGAGGTCTTGAGTCCAGCCTCCTGCTTACAGCAGGGTCATTTCTAAGATCAAACAAGGTTGCTCTGAGCTTTGTCATGTTGAATCATGAAACCTCCAGAGATGGAGATTGCACAACCTCTCCGGACAGCCTGTTCTGCTTAATTGTCCTATAGTGCTGGGATTTTTTCATCTCCTGTCCACCAGAAACCTCTCCTATTTCAATCTGTGTTACTATCTCTTGCTGTTCTGCACGCACCTCAGTCAAGAGCCCGGCTCTGTTTCTCTGGTACCTCTGAAATTGGCTCTTCTGTAGACTGACTCAGCACAGTTCACTCAGCCTTTCCTTATAGGGCAGGTGCTCCAGGCTCCAACCATCACAGTGACCTGCTGCTGACCTCTCTCCAATTTATCAAGATTAGTGCTGCACTGAGGGTCCCAGAACTGAGTGTAGTATCTTAGATACAATTGAATGTGTGCTAGGTAAAAGGAGGGTAATCACTTTCCTTGTTCTATCTGGCTATTCATCTGTCGATACAGCCTAGGATGCTGTTAAACCTCAGTGCTGCCTGGCTACACCAGTTAGCCTCCTGCTCTCCAGGACTCCTTTCCAGCAGAGCTGCTCCTCAGCCTGTACTGTGACAGGGGTTTGGGCCATCCACCTGCATTTGCGTTGTTGAATTTCTTGGGATTCTTCTTGTCCCATTCTTCCAGCATCTGTAGGACCTTCAGAAGGGCAGCCCTGCACTCAAGCTCAACTCATTTTTTTTATCACCCACAGGGTTCATCCAGAAGCTTTCAGTGTCTTCCTCCAGGTCATTGATAAAGATATTTAACAGGACATGCCCCAGGACAGTTCCCTCAAGAGCTCCCGTTGTAACTAGAGTCTTAGATAGAGTACAAACTGTAAACCAGTATCCTTTGAGCCTGATCACAGAATCAAAGAATCATAGGATGGTAGGGATTAGAAGGGACCTCTAGAGAACATCCAGTCCAACCCCTTGCTCAAGCAGAGCCACCTCAATCAGGTGACACAGAAACGTGTCCAGGTGGGTTTTGAAAACCTCCGGAGAGGAGACTCCACAACCTCCCTGGGCAGCCTGTGCCAGGGCTCCTTCACCCTCGCAAGAAAGGAGTTTTTCCTTATGTCAAAGTAGAACTTCCTGTGTTCCAGCTTATGTCTGTTACTCCTTGTTCTGTCACTGGGCACTACTGAAAAGAGACTCACCTCGTTTTCTTCACACCCGCCTGCTATTGATTATCACATCCATGTGATAATATCACATGGATTATCACATCTCCAGTCAATTCTTCCTTGTTTATGAGCAGCAAATTAGGACACTTTACCAATTCCATACACTTAGATCTGAGGACAGAGAAGAAGTATTTTTGCTGCTGCAAGAAGTCACAAATTTCTAACATCTTCATCTCAGGAGCTGCCATTAACCTCTTGTTCAGACATGACATCTGTCCCTCCTGCCTTGCATCATAAGACTCAGGATCTTGCCTCTGTGAGGTGTCTGTGAAGACTCTTTCATTTCCTGATAACCTTCCTGACTTTTTTTCACTCTGCTCATCTGGGATGGTTTGTCCATCTGGCCTTGCTATGTAGTGCACAAATTCAAAACATTCTGTAGATAAAATTTGAGAAGAGTCCATCTCCTCGTTCCTTAACCCTAATAAAGGCTCACCACACGCACCAATAATTAAGTTTGTTATTCTCTGCTATAATAAAAATTGATGCAGGTGGTTGAAGAGTGGTGAAGTTGAGAAAGAAGAATAAGGTTGCAGGAGCCTTTTTTTTTTTTTTTCCCTGTAGAACATCTAATATATTGTTATATCTATATCTATCTATCTCTATATCTATATCTATATCTTGTTCCAGTGTTGACTACTGATATACACTGCTCCCAAGTCTTGTGTCCTTTTGTATAGCTGCATCTGTTCTGATGCTCAAACCCTGTATTTTTACTTTTTGCCCAGCTGCAAAATGATGACTACTGTGTGAGCTAAAAAGGCTGCCCTCCCCTCTGCGGCACACAACATAAAATAATCAGGAGGAAATCAAGAGAGAAAGTAGAAATGTGAATATGATTGCTGCAGTTGGAATCGTATGGAGATAAATCTGAAAATGAGATGCAAATGAGTATAAATACCTTTCATGCCAATAACCAAACAGCTTAGTGAGGTGAGCTTAAAAGAAAACTGCAAGCTAATTCAGGAAATCTCTAGGCTTACCTGTGCACATGAGGTTTTGGGGGAAGTATAGAATAGAATAAGAAGAGAATGAGAATAGACTAGACTGGACTAGACTAGAGTAGACTAGACTAGAATAGAACAGAGGATGAAACTGATGAATTCAAAAAGAAAGGTCTTCTAGAGCACTGTTGTAATTTCTTTTGCTTTTCTTATTTTTGTAATAGCCTGAAAACATGGCAGGATAGCCAAATATGGAGATAATCATGGAGATGAGTGACTCTTGAAGTATAAAGAAAGTTTGCACTGCAAATGTATTTTAAGGATGGATTTAGTTATGAAAGAAAAGGCTTGGGAAGGGTCTACAGTGCTGTAACCCCATTAGTCACGCTGGAAGAGGTAAAGGGGCTTGTTAAAAAAATAAATGCACATAGAAAGGGGCGACAGAAGGGTGAAAGCAGCAGCTGCACCCTGGAGGGTTCAGGCAAACTGGAGAAACAGGCTGCAAAAGAGAGGAGGCAATTTTTGTTGTGATTGACCAGCATTTAAATACCCCCTCCTCTTATCTGTATGAGCTCAATGTCGCATTGACCCTCCCTCTAGCAAGCAGAGTGAGGAGAGGAGGCTTCCACACTTGTCAGTATTGGTTTTTCAGTCAGATGAGGAGGATGCAGTGATATGACACTAGTTATTTTACTAGTATGTGGGTCGAAATAAAATCTGGCAGCAAAGCTTTTCAGACTTGGTGAGTCCTCCCCTCTTCTGTGATCTTATTATACAGAGTCTGTGAGGAACCTAGGTTGGTTTGTTTTCCTTACACTACCACATGGTACCCTGCAGAAGAGAAAATCCTAATTCTGGTGAAAATGAAAGCCTGGAGCTTCACTTCCTCATTTCTTAGCCTGAGTGAAGGTTCATTGTGTGCGTGAGTGCTGGAGCTCTGTTACCCTCTGGTGTAATAGAAAAAAAAGTGAGTTAACTTTTTCCACCTTAAAAGGCTTGCAATCACTTTTTCCCTTCCCATATCTAAAACGGACCTCCATGGTACAGGAGTCTCATGCCTAAGTGGGTTTTAATGAAGTTCTGCGCCAGTACGTGACAGTCACCATGTCTTCTTTCTGCTGCCTGAAAAAAAAATGAGATTGTATCTTTAAATATGAAAGTTAATCAAGTCTTCTTTTACTCCAAATGGCTGTTCTTGCGAGCTAATTAAAATAATTCAGATGACTGAAAAAGATTTTAATTGACTTAGGATTGTAGTTCAGAAAAAAAAAAAAAAAAAAGAATTATTTCTGTGTGAAAAGACTTTCTGGGGGTTAAGCCAGCAGCCTGGCATGCAAGGGACTTAAATTCAGCTGTTACTGTGTTATGGATTCACTACAGAGTTTTGAGAAGTTCTTCTCTCTTCACCTTTCTGCAAGATGTCTTTTTTAATGGTCCATTCTCACACTGTTTTGTGCATTAAAGTGAAATAGGTTCCTGCACTCAGAGGGTTTCTTTAGGCTTAGGAATCCATCCTTGAGGCTTGCCTCCTTTGTGCCAGCCCTGGTGTCCATGCAACCACGTGTTCATGTGATGGAGAAAATGACTTGAATGAAAATTTACATAGGTAGGTAGGTGGACTTACAGATCATTTTCTAGGCACATTGTTTCCTTACCTAAACTCACTGAAAAGCATTATACTAATAGAGGAGAAGGGCTGGTAGAGCACAGCTGGGGTTGGATCTATTTTGAGAGCAGGTGGGATCACACCTTTGTTTTGTCTGCAGTGGAGGTTGACTTAAAGCAATTACAGAGCTGCAAAACTTAATTACTGCGTGTTAAGGAGATACCTGGGCTTGTAGGGAGTTTGAGGCTGTGACCGTCTCTTACCTGGTGAATGACCTTATTCTCACACATAAGGGCTTCCTTTCAGCATTTGATTGTTTACAGTTGGGCTTATTTGGTTTGGTTCTTCCTTCCACAAGATACAAGGGTTTCCTGCATGAAGTTTTCTTTCATGAGCTGCCTACATGTGTTTGTACCTTAACTTTCTCCAGCTTGGATGGAGGATTGTGAGTAACATGGTGATTTTAAAGTTCACACAGGTACATTTATGTTCTCCCTGACATGAATTTTGTCTCATTTTTATATTGATGTGTTACACAAGTCTCAACTTCCTTTTGTGTAAAGCAGGAAACCAGAAGGAGGAGGATGAAACTCCATGGTTTTTGACACACACACACACACACACACACACACACACAGAGAAAAGAGTCTTATATGTTCAAAGGTCTCCTTTCTCCAGAATATTTGCATGCCTTTAAAACTGACTGCTGAGTGTATAGGTAGCCTTCATGGTAGATGTAGCCAGGTGACACCAAACCATGGCTTCATGAGAAGAACTGGCAATTCAGAATAAGCATTATGTCTCCAAAAAAAGATAAATTCTGTTACAAAGTCACTTGCCCTACAGAGGTTAGTGATTTAGTAGATGTAGTCTTTATCACAGATGTGACCAGTTGCTGTGTATAAAAAAGAGGTAGTTTCGTGTTTTATGTGCCGTTTTCCAATGATAACATTGCTCTGAAATCATGTCAGAATTAAAATGTTACCCAAAGTATTGTCCAAAGTTGAGTTCCCTGAGAATCTTTCCTGGGATTCCTCTTGTTCTTAATGTTTTGCATTAAGGTGAATGATTTTGTAATAGCTGTCTCTTACATCTTAGTTTCAGAAGGAACCATCAATCAAGAAATTACCTACCTTGATTCACTCTGGATTAGTGGCTGTTTATGGCACAGTTGTTTTGAATCAGATAGTTCTCTTTTTGGGAACAGATGATGGACAGTTACTGAAGGTAAGCTGATTGTGGCATTCCTTCCCTTTCTCATCAACTGCTGCTGCATTCAAGTGAGTAAATGTTTCCTGGTTTAGACACTGTGTTACAGAGAGATATCTTCCATTGAATCTATTTCTTTTTTGTTTGTTTATGAGGTATTGTTACTGTATTGTTACTTGGAGAGCAGAGTAGCTTTCAAAAGCAGTTATGTACCCTGCTTGAGATTCATGGAAGCATTTCATTAAATTGCTAATGCCCACAGTATCAGCTCATGGACTGTTGAGTGCTCAGTTACCCTGTCTTTTATTTCCTTCCTTGCTCTCCTTTTCCAGTAGAAATATTAAATATTGTTGGGTTTTGAAAGCATATTTATTTGTTTGTTAGCCTATGTGTGTCATGAATAACTGCTTATTAAAGAGAAAATGCTTTTCCATTTTGCCTTAGCTTCTGAGAAGTTGACCTACACTAGCAAGTCAATCACCTGGAAGTGAAAGTCATCTTATCAGACTTTTCAATCATCCAGTCAAATGTCTTTTATGGTTTAATTTCTTTCTGAGTTTTGCAAGAATGTGCATTTCCTGCCTACACTGCAAAGGATGACTCTCATTTTTTTGTCTTCATTAAGCAGGCAGTTGGAGCAGAATATAGTAGACAACTTGAAAAGCTTTTGCCCATGTGATTTCACTGTGCTTTTAATAGTGAAAAAATAAATTGAAATCTTCCATGTATCCTTAGCACTGTGGAGACTATGAACATATCTTCCTCATTTAGTCCAATTTATGGAAAACCTTATCTCAATGTTGGTGTGCTTATTAACTTGCAAAGTAACATTTCTTTAGTCTCTGCTTCTCTTGAATTCTGTGTGAAAGATGGTAGAAAACTGTGGAGTTGGTTGAAGTAATAAGAAGAAATACTGCCTCATATGTATACTCACAGAAGCCACAAAGAAACTTCTGTCACAATGACAGTTGTCAGTAACTTACATAGATTCCTTTTTACATTCTGGGTGCCTGGATGTTTACTTTGTTTACTGGATGTTAATTTGTTTGGTGAAGGTGAATACTTTCTTCTCCATTCTCCACAGAGTACTTAACACGTTATGACTTTAGGGTATAGATATCTCTTCCACATTCAGTTTTTGCATCAGTCAGGAATATACTTTTAGGAGGGCTGTTTTACACTAAACCAGTGCCAGATTCAGTGTAAAATGTGTCTGGCATGGATTTTGCTAAAATTCTGTTCTGATGGTCTTTTCCTCCATCTTTCTGCAGTGTGAGAGACAGCGCAGTGGATAAATTGAATCAGGGCACAATAAATCATGTCTGAAGCTCTGATACAGCTGAAATTAGGCTTTTGTTTAAAATGCTAGTTGATGAGCACAAGGGCCTGTGAATAATTTTAATGTCATGTGTTTTAGACTATTCTTAATGAGGATATGGATTCTAATTGTCCAGAAGTTTTATATGAAATTGAGGAAGAAACTTCCGTTTTCCCCAAACTTCGACTTGATCCAGTAGATAATAACTACATCTATCTGTCCTCTGCCAATAAGGTAAGCACAATGTGAAGTAAAATAGTAGATTCAAGTAAATGGCCACTTTAAGGATTTCTGCCGTTTTATAAATAAAGCATCAGTTTGAGTCAGAGTGATACCCTAAAATGTCCAAACTGCAGTTACTAACTTTACATCTAGTACCTGGTTACGTTATCTAAGTTTGGGCTTCTGCAGATCTTAGAAGATCTTCTGCTGTCGTAATGCTGCCCACTGTTGCTATGATCCAGCAACACCCTTAATCTCTTGCTTACTTTATGTCATTCTGTCGAGAGAGTCTTTGTTTCTCTTTTTCCTGGAGACATGCAGAATCAAGCTTGGAGGTAACAAACAAAACTTGTGAACTCTTTTGAGATAAGAGTTCCTCTGAATTAGCAATCAGGGTATTGGTAGGCCAGTGTTTGCTAGTCAGTTATGGAGTTTCTAACATGGAAAAATCTCTTAATTTGAGACAAGGGTTTGAAGTACTAGTTCTGCTGAAATCAACTATCACAGAATCACAGAAAGGTAGNAAATTGTTGCCCCATCCTCCTGACATACACCTTTCAAATACTTTAATGAGTTCCCCTCTCAATCTTCTCTTATTCAGGCTGAACAATCCCAGATCTTGCAGCCTTACCTCATAAAAAAGATGCCTTTAGTTAGACATAAACTTTAAAAAACAAAACAAAACTGCAATCAGAAATTATTAATGTTTGTGTGTAGTAAGACCAAGCAGTTCAGCAAGCACTGGGAGCTACTGCATGCGAGCAAACACATCAGAGCTGCATATCAAGCAGAGACTAGATCTCAAGAGCCAATGCAATTGTTGTAGCACATCCTTCAGCAGGGCCACTGAGAATGAAGTCAGTAAATTTGCTTTTGTATCTCTAGCAGCAAGGGTGGTGGAAGTGAAAACATAAGGGTTGTCTGTCCGTCTTAGCACTTGATTACCTTCGTTTACAATAAAATCACTTTTTCACCAGTGGACATCGTATTTTAGCCTGCCCACTGAGAGAGTGGATAAGTTGGTAGGATAAGCTACACATAAGCTGACTTTTACAAGATGTGGCTGAAACCCACAGTACATATAGTTTTGCAGAAAGCCATGTACCCTTGTTTCTGTTAACAATATATAGGAACATTTAATCCTTGTGTGAATCTAAAAAAAATGGTTTGAATTAGGCATATTTCTATTACTAAGGTGATTATTTAACATTGTTATTAATAACATTATTTGTATTCAGTATTTTTAATCAGCTTTCTATTTTTCTTTTTCCTTTCTTTTTCTGAAAATGGCTGGCTAGGATATTCGAGATGAATGTACAAGTATAGCTGCACACAATATAGCCACAATTATCTACATTTACTTATTGAAATGGCATTTTCATGCATGCTCAGTAGTTGCATGTGTTTGTTCTAGTGTGCACATGCAGTAACCTGACATGGTGATGCAAACACAGATGCATTTTGTTTTGTGCATGCATTTTTTGGATGCACCTTCATCTGTCATTTAAAAAGCTCCGTTCTGATGAGAGGAAAATGATGTTCTCCTAAGCAGAGCACTATTTGTAAAAGAGACCTCCTTTCTATTGTTATCTCTAATTCACTATGCTAATCAGTCTTTCTTGCCTTAATCTGTCCATGCTGGCCTTTGAGTAGTAGAATCAAATTGTCACTGTCAGAGGCGTTTCATCATCTGATGGCAAAATACAGCGTGTGTAAAAAAAAAGGCTGCATATTTCTATCCAAAGGTCTTCTGGCAGAGGGGAGTCCATAGCGAAACTTGCCCAGAGGGATTGTGCTTGGTTGCTGTCAGATTTTTAATGGTAACCCTCAATTTCCCTGCTTATGGAGACTATTTTAATTCAGTGTGCTATTGCATTCTTTGGTTTTAGGTGCGAAGGATACCAGTTGCAAATTGCGGTAGATACGTTTCTGAGCAAGAATGCTTGTCTGCAAAGGATCCCTACTGTGGGTGGTGTTCTTTGAATCAAAGGTATTTTTTGGTATTTTAGACTTTCATATAAGAGCGATGCATTATCAGTCAGTGTGCATTTTATCTGGCTTGGGGCTATTCAGCATCAAGATTGTATCTACTGTATTTTTATGGAATGGGTCATAACCATTTAACCTTTTAAAGATCGTGTCAACCCTCAGAATTTTGAGATCTACTGATAAAATAAGTGTTGGACTGAGAAGACAAAAATATTTTGGGCTTAGAACAAATGGTTTTGCTTTCCAGGTTGTCTGAGAGATAAAATTGTATACTCACGCTTGAAGCATGTTAGTAGGTGGGAGCATCTTCCATGTGACAATAGAGAGAGAATGCTCAGTTTTCTTCAGTATTCATAGTTCCTTGCTTTGGAGCCACTGCTTTGGTCCTTGCTTTGGTTTAGGCCAGAAGAGAATTTCTTTCTAAACACTTCATGCCCCCATTTGAGTCATTAGTTCTGCCACTTTGTGTGAAGCAGATTTGAAAGCTATTGTGTCTTTGGCCTGGTCTGGAGAAATTCATGAGTCATCAAGCTGAGTCTTCACAACAGCAAGCAACTGCATCATGTAAACATACTCATAAACTAATCAAGGATCATCCTAAATGTAAATGAGCTTGTTGTCCTCCCTGCCCTGGTTGTGTGGCTGTCTTAGAGTCCCATTTCTCTGACGATAAAAATCTGTCTGCTCATTTTTATCATGCGTGTATTCATGGTCAGATTATAGTCATTTTTTTCTGGTGCTCACATTGCCTTGGCTTAAATAGGTTTCTCCCCTTCACTCATGCTTATCTTCTTTATGTTTTTGTGAAATCACTGTGTTTTGGCTTCCATTTTGGTGTGCTAAAATAGCTACCTTCACTAAGATCCCCTCACAAAAGACAAAGCTCTACTTCAGTAGCCCTTCTGTGAAGTTTATGCATCCTCTTAAAATAAGAATGGCCAGGACTATTGCAATATTTCTGATGAGATTTCAGCTGTGCCTTGCTCGATAGTGTTTAATCAGTCTGTCCAGGAAGAATCTTACTTAGTGTGTCGTGGGATTGCAAATGTCTTTTTCATGACAACATCACGTTGATGGGCCACAATCATCCATGATCAAATAATGCCCCCAGGTCATTGTCTTTCTTTGTTTTCTTTCCAACTGATAAGTTTCCAGTCTACAACACACATGGGTTATGAGATTTTTATTGCTCTAGATACATGTTCTTGTACTTTATGCTTTGATATGTCATCCCATTTCAAGGTTATCCAAGTTTTCCTGTGCGATGCTGTCATCTTCCTCTGCATGGCAATGTTCCCAACATTGTATCATCAGCAGATGTTGATGCAGTAAACATTTTATGCTAGTTTATCTGTAATTAAAACATTAAACGAAAGTGGTTGAAAGATTAGGTTTTCAGGAATTCCACTAGTAACCTTCTTGTGGAGGTTCATATCACCTACTCATTTTCCTTTGTTTCAGTGTTAACCCAATTTTGCTGGAGACCCTCCTACTGTATGTTTGCAAAGGTAGTTATTAGAAGAGAGTAGGTGTTTATGCTGTAATGAGTATTCTCCCAACTCTCTTTTGCTACCTCATTAGAAACTACATCTATTACAGTGCTAAGCTTTTCAGGCTTTTAGTTACCTTATAAAGAGTTTGCGAATAACAGTTATTAGTCAGTAAACCCATTGTTTATGAGAGGAATCACCAAAAGTTTCCATCAGGTTGAAACAGAAAAAATCTACTCACTTGGAGTAAAGATTACTACAATATGTATCCCATTCAACACCCACATAATATTTCACTGTTAAGCACTTGGCATTGTTAAATATTTGGTTTTATGAAGAGAGAGGTCTGAGTTAAACTTTAAAAAAGAAGGCGTATTTTTTGCCAGTGTTGTCATCAAAGTCCATACATATCCACTGAAGCAATATATTCCATAAAAATTTTGAGATCAGTGATATGTTTTGTACGATTATTGGGAAATACATTTTGTATTAAATATTTACTTTGTTTCTAAAGTAAAACTTACCAGCAGTGCTTCATTTTAAAGACAGTGTGAACTCATATCCAGTATTTTAATTAAAAAAAAAAATCTGCACAGCTTATTGCAAGTGAAAACAAAACAAAACAAAACAAAATGTTTCCACTGTTCTTTTTTTTACTTCTGTAGGGACAAATATATAAATTTTCCTTTTCACTTACTGTCATTCAGAACAATTAGTCATGACATGGTGTGATTTCTCTTAATGTTTATAGATTTTGTATAGATGAATGAGATTTACCTGAAGTATGCTGAAATTATTCCAGTATAAGGCACTGATGGTTTTACATGTATTTTCCATATGGAAATAACGCAGAATCTCTCAGTTATCTGATACGACCAGACTTACTTTTGAATGTGGTCAGTGCATGTGACATCTGTGGACTTTATTCAGGGGCTAGTACCTTGGAAAAAGAAGCCAAAACTTTCTCTGAAGCTATGTTCTCATTCTATGAAGAAGTCACTATGCTTTTGCAAGGCAGAGAGAGCAAAACCAGTAGAATCTGTAGTTAATACAAAATTAGCTAACCAGAGACTTCAGTAAATATGAATGAACTGGTATGCATAGATATTGTGTTATCATAATGAAATAAGAGGAACTTGATTCTAATTGTGAAGAGGACTCTTTAGCA
>WBNH01000731.1:0-21694 GCA_013401255.1 Urocolius indicus
TTTGAGTGGGAAAGTCCTACTTCCGAACAGAAAACTCAGCTTACCTGAACAGTGTTGCCTCAAGGATTTAAAAACAGAAATCAATTGGAACTTGAATTAGAAAGTTGAGAAGCTCCCTCTAAGCAAGGAACTCTCCTGCAATATGTAGATCTATGCTGATAACAACTGAAACAGAACCAGACTGTATCCAGTGGACTGTAAGCCTATTAAATTTTCTTGGACTAAATGGATATCATATGCTGGAGCAGATACTCCCCTGCATTCTGCGGAGAGGACTGGTGAAGCTGAGATTTGTTTGCATTTTGCTAAAGACCCCCCATCAGAGACTGATCTTGATAATGACACCATATCAGGGGCAGAGACTCATTTTGCTAAGAACCCCAAAGCCAGGGGCAGTGACTATGTCCAGAGGAGGTCGTGTCCCATGGGAGGGACCCAATCACTTCATTACAGACCCCGAGCCAAGGACAGTGATTCTCTTCATTAAAACTATGTCCAGAGGAGGCCGTGTCCCGTGGAAGGGACCCTGTATCACTATGGCCAGACGAGACTGTGTCCCGTGGAAGTGACCCAATATTCACAGAAGCTGTAACTGTGGGGAAGAACCCATGCCAATGAAGCTCATTAAAATTATGCCCAGAAGAGTCCATGTCCCGAGGGAGTGACCCTGTGTCTGCAGAAACTGCAACCGTGGCGAAGAATCCACGCCAGAGAAGTTCATTAAGGGCTGTGTCCTGGGGGAGAAACCCCATGTTGGAGCAGGGGAAGAATGCCAGGAGTCACCCTCATCTGAGAAGACAGAAGCAGCAGAGCCCATCTGTGAGAGACTGACCACATCCCCCATTCCCTGCCCCCCTGAGCCATTGAGAGGGGAGGAGGTAGAGATATTGGGAGCAGTGAGGTGGGCCTGGGAAGAAAGGAGGGATGAGGGTGGGAGATCTTAAAGTGCTGGTTGCAATTTTCTCATCATCCTACTCCCTTTTTGACAGGAGGGTAACCGTGGAGCTGAGATCTGCCAGCAGCTCATGGAGGACCCAGTGCCAGAGGGGGTGACTGTGCCCAGAGGAGGTCATCATCAATAGATGATTGATCTATTTGCAAGTGCTTAGCTAATTGATTAAACTATTACTAAGTGATTAACAAGTGCTTAACTAGTTATTGTGATGTTGTTAACTAAAATAATCGTGTATCTGTAATACTGATGGCACCAGCATACCCTGTGCACCAGTGTCTACCAAAGCCTTATATTTCTGTTGGCCTGATGTGCCAGGCCATCGAGTCCATACAGTATGGTATACTCGGTCATCCCTTTCTTCCTCCTGGACAAAGTGACCCTCTATTTTTGTTTCTGGTTGGAATATTTGCTGTCTGACCCTTGCAGTGCCAGACCAGAAGTTCCCTCACCAGGATCAATGGAGGCGATCTCTGTCCTTCTATGTCTGGGAGATAGCTGATTGCCTTCTTGTGTCTCTACAGCAACTAAGTTGCTTGCCTTCTTAGGTGATCCTTTCTTAACAGCTGTATTCCCACTCAGTTTGTGTACATGGGCTTCCAGTGTAAAGTTGGACTCTATCCTACTTCCTCATGTCCTCCCCTGGCCATGCAGGAGGAATCATAATGCACATCATGGCATATGTCTGGGGCTCCCTTTCTCTTCAACCAGGTGTGGTTGGTTGACCCTGGCTAGATGCCAGGTGCCCACCAAAGCTGCTCTGTCACCCTCCTCCTCAGCTGCACAGGGGAGAGGAAATATAATGAAAGGCTCATGAATCAAGATAAGGACTGGGACATCACTCAGCAATTACTATCATGGGCAAAACAGACTAAACTTGGGGAAATTAGTTTAATTTATTATCAGTCAAAACAGAGAAGACTAATGAAAAATAAACTCAAATCTAACAATCACTAACTATAACCCAGCCAAAACCAGGACGAACACCTTCTCCCCACCCCTCCCTTCTTTCCAGGCTTTACTCCCAAGCTCTCTACCTCCTCCCCTCCCCAGTGGCACAGTTCACACACTGTTCTTGCTGCTCCTTCCTCCTCAGGGCGAGGACTCCTCACACTCTTCCTCTACTCCAGGGTGAGGTCCCTCTCACAGGATACAGTCCTCCACAGTTTGCTCCAACATGGGTCCCCCACATGCTCATGAGTCCTGACAGAAAACCTGCTACAGTGTGGGCTCCTCTCCACAGGTTCACAGGTCCTGCCAGGAGCCTGCTCCAGCTCAGTCTTCCCACAGGGGCACAGCCTCCTTCAGGCATCCACCTGCTCCAATGTGAGATCCTCCATAGGCTGCAGGTGCATATCTGCTCCACCTTGGACCTCTATGAGCTGCAGAGGAACAGTCTGTCTCACCATGAGCTGCACCATGGGCTGCAGAGGGATCTCTGCTATGGTGCTCGGAGCACCTCCTCCCCTACCTTCTTCCCTGACCTTGGTGCCTGCATAGTTGTTTCTCTCACATATTCTCACTTATGTCTTCCACTCCAGTTTGCTCCTGTGCGGTAACTTTTTCCTCTTCTCAAAAATGTTAATCATAGAGGCTTTACCACCATCGCTAATTTGCTTGGCCTTGATCAGTGGTGGGTAAACCTTGGACCTGGTTGGCATTGGCCCTATCGGATACAGAGGAACCTTCAAGCAGGTTCTCACAAAAGCCACCCCTGTAGTCCCCACCCACTACCAAAACCTTGCGATGCAAACACAGTACAATACCCTTTCATAGAATCAAAGAATGGTAGGGGTTGGAAAGGACCTTTAGAAATCATCTAATCCAACTGGTCTGCCAAATCAGGTCCACCTAGATCAGGTCACACAGGAATGCGTCCAGGCTGGTTTTGAAGACATCCAGAAAAGGAGACTCCACAACCTTCCTGGGCAGCCCATTCCAGCTTATGTCTGTTACCCCTTGTCCTGTCAACAGATACAAAAGAAAAAAGGGATGCCCTAGCCTCCTGATATCCATCATTTAGATATTTTTAAATATTAATGAGATCCCCATGCAGTCTCCTCTTATCTTTCCTCATAAGGAAGATGTTCCAGTCCCCTGCCCACAAGGGCACAATGTTGGCTCATGTTTAGTTTGTTATCAACCCAACTCCCAGATCTCTCTGCAGAGCTACTCTCCAGCAGATCAACTCCCACCTTGTATTGGTGCATGGGGTTGTTCCTCCCAAGGTGCAAGACTCTGCATTTGCTCTTGTTCAACCTCATGAGGTTCCTCTCAACCTTGTCAAGATCTCACACAGCTTTGTGATGAATCAGCCAGTCCTCCCATTTTTGTGTCATCAGTGAACTTACTGAGGGTACACTATGTCTCCTTTTCCTGGTCGTTGATGAAGATGTTGAACATGAATGGCCCCAGAACCGATCCCTCTGGAACCTCACTGGCCATAGCCCTCCAACTTCACTCTGTGCCATAGATCACCACTCTTTGGGTTGTGTCATTCAATCACTCACCATCCACTCATCCAAGCCACACTGCCTGAGATTTCTGATCAGGATGTTGAGACAGTGTCAAAGGCGTTGCTGAAGTCAAGGTAGATGACAACCACTCCTCTCCCCTCATGTAGCCAGCCAGTTATGCCCTCATAGAAGGCTATCAGGTTGGTCAAACAGGATTTCCCCTTGGTGAAATCCACGTTGACTCCCCTTGATAACGATCTTTTCCTTCATATGTTAAGTGATAACATTCAGGATGAGTTGTTCCATCACCTTTCCAGGTATGGAGGAGAGGCTAATAGGCTTGTAGTTTTCCAGGTCCTCCTTGCCCTTTTTGAAGACTGCAGTGACTTTGGCCTTTCTCCAGTCCTCAGGCACCGCGCCTGTCCTCCATGAATGCTCAAAAATGATGGAGAGTGGTTTAGCAACTACATCAGCAAGCTCCATCGGCACTATTGGATGCATCCCATCAGGCCCCATTGACTTATGAGCATTAAGCTTGGCCAACAAGTCTTTAACCTATTCCTCATCCATCAAGGGCACGTCCTTTATTGTCCAGACTGTCTTACTCTCCTTGCTGGAATGGGCTTCCTGAGGGCTGGCCTTGGCTGTAAAGACCAAAGCAAAGAAGACGTTCGGTAGTTCAGTCTTCTCTGCATCCTCCGTCACCAAGGCACCCTCTTTGTTCAGCAGTGGGCCCACATTGTCCCTAATCTTCCTTTTGCTGCTGATGTACCTGAAATCTCCTTGTTTTCCTTTACTTTCCAGGCCAGGTTTAATTCTAAAAGGGGTGTAGTCTTCCCGGTTGTACCCCTACATGCTCTGGCAATGTTCCTATACTCTCCCCAAGAAATCAGGCCCTGTTTCCACCTCTCATATATGCCTGCTTTCTCCCTGAGTTGTCCTAGCAGATCTTTGTTCATCCATGGAGGCCTTCTGCCTAATTTTCCCTGTTTTCTGAATGTGGGGACACACCTGGCCAATTAGTGATGGAGGTAATGCCTCTGTGAATAACATATTTGAGAAGAAGTTGTTGCGTAGTTGCAGAACTGCAGCAGCAACAGGGAGAGAGAATGTGAAAACATCTCTGCAGACACCAAGGTCAGTAGAGAAGGAGGGAGAGGAGGGTGCCTAGGCACTGAGAAGAAGGCTCCCCTGTGATATGTGATGAGGACCATGGTGAAGCAGCTTGTCCCCCTGCAGTCCATGGAGGACCACCAGGAAGCAGAGATCCACTCGCAGCCCATGGGGGAGGTGCTCACGCCAGAGCGGGTGGATGCCTGAGGGAGGCCGTGACTCCATAAGAAGTTCATCCTGGAGCAAGTTCCTGGCAAGACCTGGGAGTCTGTGGGGGAGGTGCCCACGCCAAAGCAGGTTTGCTATCAGGACTTGTGATCCCATGAGGGGACCCAGGCTGGAGCAGTCTCTGTCCCTGAAGGACTGTCTCTCCCGGTGGATGACCCACGCTGGGCAGTGTGTGAGGAGCTGCCCCGTGGGAGGTCCCATGCCAGAGCAGTTCATGAGGAGCTGCAGCCCATGGGAAGTACCCACGCTGGAGAAGTTCATGAGGGACTGTCTCCCGTGGGGGGGGGGACCCCACAGTGTAGCAGTGGGAAGTGTGAGGAGGCCTCCCCCTGAGAAGCAGCAGCGGCAAAGTCCATCTGTAATGAACTGACTGTAACCCCCATTCCTCATCCCCTGCGCCGCTGGGGGGAAAGGAAAGGGGGTCCCGGGAAGTGGAGGGGTGGGGGGAGGTGTTTTAAGACAGTTTTATTTCTTATCTCACTGCTTTTATTGTTTCTTTAATAAATCAAACCTTTTTCTACCTGAGTTGAGTCTGTTTTGCCCGTGACGTTAATTACCGAGTGATCTCTCTGTCCTTATCTCAATTCACAAGCAGTTATATTCCTCTCTCTCTCTCTCTCTCTCTCCTGTTCCGCTTAGGAGGGGGAGTGATATTATGACTGGCTGGACATCGGGCTAAACCACCACAGAAGGCTAAAGAAAATATGGGCCTTTTACTCAGTAGGGCAGAAGACCTAGTGACTCAGCAGGGCAGAAGATCTAGTGACATGGAAAAAGTTGAGTTATTCACTGCATTTTTTTTTTTTACTTCAGTTTTCACCAGCACTAAGACCTCTCAGTCCCCTGAGCCTATAAAACCCAAAACAATTCAATTTTCAAATGTTTGTAAGAGGAAAACAAATTTATTTATTTCAGAAGACAATACACAATTTTGTTTTGAAAAAAACACAAGAAAACTAGCCTGAGTTCATGTCTGAAATATTCAGAAAAAATCCTACTGTCTTTAGTATGTTCCAGTCATTATTTTTAAACAACACACTAAAAGTTAATATATATTTTTAGAATTATAAAAGTTTCCTAGTTATTGTACAGTACACAATACAAATCGCCCACAAACTATTATTTAGCGCCTTCCAATTTTGAGAGGACATTAGATACTAAAAGATTTAGCATTTCTCACAAAAAAACCCCTCAATCACATCAGAAAATACATATTTACAAAATCAAATGCATTATACAAAAAGCTATTAAACTATTCTGTAAAGATGTTTTTCCTTAAATAATTAAAAAGTATGTTCAACTAATTTAAAAACTGCAAAACAACATTACATTGACACATGTACAACCTACAAAAATGTTGATTTCTTAAGTACATAATGTATGCAGTAAATAGGAAAACAAATGTTCAATTTCTCATAGTGTCATTACATTTCTGTGCCTATGGGACTGAATCCTATAACCTGCCACTTACTAAGTGAAATTTAAATGATGGCATTTAAAAAAAAAATACAATAGAAAAATAAATGGAACCAAGTACGTTTCCTAGAAGGCAAGAAAGCCCTGAGCGATGACAGAATTATTGATTGGCAAGCTCTAGAATTAACTTAATTAGAGTCTACCACCTGAGGCAAAATTTCCAAAGTGTTTTAAAGGCACTCAGAGTTTATTCAATAGCCTCATTGGTTATTACTGTAAATCCAAAGTTCCAGGGAAGATAAGAAACTTGCTTTGGTACAAAATTATATTTTTCTGACATTTTAAATTGCTCTATTGGGTTACTTTAATATGATATTTAATGATTAAATACAAAACAATAATTTAAATAATGTATTTGGGAACCCTTTAGTAATCTTTGTGGAGAAAATAAACATAAACCAAAAGAAAAAAAACATGTCATGTTGTTATCAGTGAGTCAAAAGATACTGGATTAGGTCCCTGATAACACCAATCACAGTGAAGTTATCCCTCTATAGTTTTAATCATTTAAAAATATTTATTATTTTAGTGTAAAGTTCACACAGTGCTGAATATTCTTGCAAGATATTTGCGCCACAATCAATAAGAGCGTTGCTGTGATTCTGATTTAAGTGAGGATAATTTTGATGATCATAGTCTTGTTATGGACTTTCTTTTCTACAATGAATTTTAGTCTTAATGCTCAATTTACAAGAACAATTTTTACCAAATGTTTGATTACTCAGGGCTTCTAATACCAGCATTTTCATTGTTGCCTTTCTTTTTTTTGGAAGAAAAAAAAGTCAGAATAAATGAAGAGAGTTGAAATGGACAAAGTAAGACATATCTTCCTCAAACAAAAACTAGGCAGTCACTTTGTAAGTGGCTTTTATTATTTAATAAGTAAAATGACTATTCTACTCTTAAATATAATATTTTTTTTAATTGGATATCACTCTGGAGTTAAGCCCAGATGCCCCCAACCACTCAGAATTGTCTGAGATTGATTGGAAAGCAAGGGTGATTAACTGCTGCCAAAATAATTACAATCTACCCAAAGACTGACATTAAATTGATGTGGAGCTTAAATTAGACTATACTATTAATCAGAGTAGCAGTTTCCATAGCTATTATTGTAGTAGGCATCCGGAAGATCTCGGANTAGTTCATATCACAGTGACTGAATGTAATATAAATAGAACAATGTCCTTTTTGTCTATTTATGTCAGATAGACTGCAGAAACTTTGATTGCAAACATACTAAGAGTTTTATAAAATTCATTCTGTTGCTAACTAAGTAGTTTTGGTTTTATTTTTAGAGATTTTATTTTATAGTATTAGAGCATTTTGATATTACCCTAAAGCGATTTTCAAAATACTACAATTTTTTTTTCTAAACCTCTATCTTGTAAAGGCATATTAAAGTAAATAACTTATGTCTGTAGAGCCAAATTATTGATTTCTCCAGATATATATGCAATTATGAAAACAAAATAGCAGTATAGCCCATGTTGATGGCAATGAATAATTTAGCCTAAATCTATTAAACTTTTCTGTAATAAAATGATTTCTGTCTAGTGTGCAAATATTTAATTTATAAATTAAAAAAAAAAATCTGCAAGACAATCAGTTACTTAAATGTATAGAACATTTTCAGTGGTCTTATTAAATTACCTAAAAAGTTTATCCTTACAATGCTCAAAGGGTTAATGCAAGGCATTATATTAAATTAATTTTCTAAGGCTAAAACTAAGCACTTATGCTTCTATTCCTGTTGGTTTTTTTTAAAAAAAAANAATTAAACTCAGATCTGCTGGCATATAAAATCACTATCAGCTATGTTCAAGGCATGCAAATTGGGAAGTGTTTACAATAAATTATGAATAGTGTTAAATTAAAACCCTTTGAGCATTGCATGAATTTGCATTAATGGACTAAAAATCTTTACAATTTTCCTGCACTATACTATTGATGTAATTCCACTAAACAATGCAATGAGACTTCCCCCCCCCTCCCCATTCATTTAGTTTTGAATACATCTGCATCTAGTCTTGTTGTTTGCTACTGCAAGGAACCAGTAGAAAAAGTCTATAATTTTCAACAACTCTCTACTCACTTCTGAACTTGTTCCCTTGTTCCAGTAAGGGACAAAGGACTTCAGCACAGCAGAAGGTAGGTGCAATTTCTAGGTTGTTTTTTTTTTCTTTCTAAATTCTGACATTCAGTAAGAATCATCCAAATTGCAGCCCTATAGAGGAAGCTGAATCTAGTATCTCTGTCTTTCCATTAGTTCATATCACAGTGACTGAATGTAATATAAATAGAACAATGTCCTTTTTGTCTATTTATGTCAGATAGACTGCAGAAACTTTGATTGCAAACATACTAAGAGTTTTATAAAATTCATTCTGTTGCTAACTAAGTAGTTTTGGTTTTATTTTTAGAGATTTTATTTTATAGTATTAGAGCATTTTGATATTACCCTAAAGCGATTTTCAAAATACTACAATTTTTTTTTCTAAACCTCTATCTTGTAAAGGCATATTAAAGTAAATAACTTATGTCTGTAGAGCCAAATTATTGATTTCTCCAGATATATATGCAATTATGAAAACAAAATAGCAGTATAGCCCATGTTGATGGCAATGAATAATTTAGCCTAAATCTATTAAACTTTTCTGTAATAAAATGATTTCTGTCTAGTGTGCAAATATTTAATTTATAAATTAAAAAAAAAAATCTGCAAGACAATCAGTTACTTAAATGTATAGAACATTTTCAGTGGTCTTATTAAATTACCTAAAAAGTTTATCCTTACAATGCTCAAAGGGTTAATGCAAGGCATTATATTAAATTAATTTTCTAAGGCTAAAACTAAGCACTTATGCTTCTATTCCTGTTGGTTTTTTTTAAAAAAAAACTACTATCACCGAAGTAGCAAAGATATTAGAATACCATTCATTGACCTGTTTTTAAACCACAGACATGATAGTTTTTCCTATTCTACAGACATAAGGATGCAATTTTCAGAAATTTATACTGAGCTCTCAAATGAATGTTTTAAACTCTGAAATCACTGTCATGAGAAGTACCAAAAATACTTACATTATTAAAAAAGTTAAGTTTTTACCATTTTTTTTCACAACTATAAAAGATTATTTTATTTTGTAAAACCACTCTATAAATTAAGTTAGATTGCATTGTAACTCCAACTAATAGAAATGTGTTTCTAAGCAATGCTGATACCACCTGGTGAGAACCACAAATCAAGTCTTCCCTGTGGAAAATATTTTGAACAGAAGCAGTATTTCAGATATTTAAAAATGCTTCAGTTTAAATTATAATGTTTTATAGACCTATACATTCCACAGTGACAATACACCAGCACATTATTTTTACACATTTGCAAACTAAAGGCAGAAATGCTGTACATCGTCATTTTCTAATAAACAATTTAAAGAATATTCTCCAAGTTTTTTAATGGAACACCAAAAAAAGGTGCACAAAGCATGCCACAGTACAATAATAAAACATAGATATAGATAAGTGAAAAGAGGCTTTAAAAAATTATTTACCATGGGAAATATGAAAATGTATCAAAAACTTTTCATAAAGATAAAACTTGTGAAAATTAGGCCGTGTTTTGAAAAATTCAACAATACCCATTCTACCACAGTGTTCATCAAGTTATTTGTGCTAACAGGGGAAGCATCTCTAAAATATTTTGAATTTAACATCAAGATCGGGTAAAATCTAGAGATCATATGAGTATCTTATAATGCTAGCCAGTAGATACTTGCTACAGCTCTTTAGAGCTCTAAAAGAATGAAGCAATTTACCCACATGCTACACACTGCATACTTTGGACTGAGGTATCCATATTTCTGTTCTTAAATCATTAACAACAGCCATCTAATAACAAATATCAAAAGTGTGTAAATCGATTTATATGTATATATATTTCAAAATTGCAGTGAATTTAAAAACAAAACACAAAAATCTCAAATCTCTAATTATACAAGGCAGCTTACAGCAATGTAATTATTTTAAATATTTGTTAATGTGGAGAAATTATTACTTAAAAATTTGAGAGAATAATCAGTTAATAACATAGACATACAAACTCCGTTCATTTGTCTGAATCGGGGATAGCTCCAATTTGTTTTCATAACTGCTATTAGGATCCATTATATACATTCTGTATGCATATATTTTGTTTTCTTTTTGCAAAAGAAAACAGCGATCAACTGTTCAAAATATCAAGAAGTATTCAGATCTCACCTCTTTTTAGCAATCTAGATTTACATGTTACAACCATACTTTTCTCTCAGCAACAACAAATCCAGCATACTACCAATAAAAGACAATGATAAGAAAACATTTAAGGTTTGTTGACACAAAATTTGAAACCAGGCAATACAGACCATCAATACAGCATAGAACATCCTACGTTAAAATTGAAAAATATTGACTATTTCATTTTACTTGTTAAAAATCTTATAATGCAAAATAAAATTGAGCGAATATTTATCATAGATTAGTCTTTAGGATTTTTGGTGAAGGGTGCTGATTTCTAAGGGAAAAAAAAACCAGGATGCAGTCATATTTGGGAGAATAAAATCTATGAGGATTCAGTGTACAGGTGAATTTAGAGATAAATGAACATAAACCTCATTTTCACTTTTTGCAGAGACATGAAATACCTCCTGACATCAGTAGGAATTGTGCCTACATAGAATGGAGCAGGATGGCTTGGTCTCCAAATTCTGCTAAGCGATTTACAAATAATTTTGTACCCCCAAAAATGTTAGGACAGCTTAGTTGTTCCGTAACCATTCTTGGAGTATATGAAAGCTCTAGCAACCAATTTCTGCTAAAAATACACTGTTAATTTCACATGCTGTTCACCCATTTTGTATATATAACTTTAAAAAGAAAAATTAATATATGGTCATACTTAACAAGAGACCCCCTAAATTTTTTATCCCATCTTTTCTATAAAATTGAAGTTTTTATTCTCTCCTGTACTTTTTTTGCTTTTATTAATTTATTTTCATTATTTTAACTTAGTAAATCCATGTGTCTGTTTTGAAAGTAATGAAAATGCTTAAAATAATCAGAAAAAATCAGAAATATTTAATGCTAATTAATATGGACTGTATAAACTATCACTATAAGATGTATTCATTAAAACATAGCATCAGATGCTGCATCACGTACCTGCTAATTTTTTTAGTCTGACTTCTTAAAATTAAAATCTGACAAGTGTTTAAAAATATATAACCATGCTTATTTCTAGGGTCCACTTACTTTGTTAACAGCATTTGAAGTCGGTATTAAAGCTAGTTTTGCTTTTTAAGTTACCAAGGAAATTTTATTTGTAATAAAGTGAAATTCAGCTGAAACAAGAAAAAAAATATTTTTTATCGGTTTTAAGAGGGATAGTAAAATCACTTAATAAAAATCTCTTTTACTTATTTGAAAACTATTTAACCTGCCCTTAATACTTAGGAAATTTGAAAGTGACAGGCATGACTAGTTGAATAATTTTTAAGAGTTATTAACAATAACAAAAAATACTAAATGTTAACTGCAGTTCTGTTTAAGGCACCATGTAATAGCCGAGGTACAATGATCCCTGATGTACATTCTTAAATGGCAATGGTCCATCTAGCCAACTATTCAAATTCAATGCAATTGGGAATAAGTACATTAGGTGTGCCAGTTACACTACCTTATTACATTTTTTGTGAAAATTTAAATTCACTTTAATAATCACGAAATATATTTTGAAAAGAAAATTTTGCAGGTTGCTGTGTTCCTTACATTCTACGTTAACATTTATGAAAGCAGCAGGTTGAACTAATAGTAGGAAAAGACCTGGAATAGAAGAAAGTAATCCAAAAGGAATGTTTTCCTGTTTGTCCAGATCAGTGTAAGTAGCATGTACACTTAAAAAAAATAAAAATCAAGTCACTTCTTTTCTGGTTCAGTTTCTATCAACTACAGTACCACTGAACAATTAAAAGCATCTATGCAGTGGTCTCAAGTATAAAATCAGTAGTCTCCAAAACCAGAACTGTCATGTAAATAAAATTTAAAGCTGTTGATTTTAAAGTAAGCTTGTAATTGTTTACATGGTAATCAGAAAATTAGGTATGCCTACAGTGTACACATTACCACATTGTTACAATTGCTCATTCTACATTTGTACATGCAGTGAAAACACTTTTTTCCTTACAGAAAGCAAGCTGTAGATCTTCCCAACTCTGCAACATTATGATAAAAATACCCCCTAAATGCTCACAGTTTCATCAAAATAATGTCTTCTAGTTCTGTTCAGTGAAAAGCACATTTTATAACAAATTTGATGCATCTGCTGTCAAATGAATACCCTTCCAGTATGACAAAGAATGTATTTTAATATTTCACAGAAGTGCATCTAATAAAAAACTTATGTATATGAAATAATTATTAAAAATAACTAACATTAAAATATTTTAAACTATGAAAAAAATAAGTTATTTTAATTTTAAGAGGACAAAAGTATTAACATTAAAAACTTGGCAAAAAATCTTTGACACTTGAAACTAGGAAAACTCATCAAGTAACCAATGTAAATTGATTTTGTTTATATTTTTTTAAACATCTGACAAAATCCATACACCTATTTCATTTCACAACTCCAACAAAGGGTAATGTTCATCACAGCTAAAAGATGTAAGTCAATTTTCAGAACTGTTCTCTCCCATCCACATGCTGAGTCCAGCATGAACAGAACTAATGGAGGGGGACACTTCAATATTAGACTGGAGTATATGTTTTACCAATAGCACTGCATTGTCTGATAGTTTGACTATTTGTAACAATGTGCTCATTATGAAGTGGATTCAGGAGGCCTTGCTCTACTCTGTCAAGCACTGGCTGCTGCATACAGCCCACCTGAAATGCCTGGTTTAGTTCTGTTTTCTCCCTCTTGGCTTGTGGCTCTCCATTTCCATCCAACTCTTCTTCGATTTCGCTTCCAACTTCGCTACCCTCATCTGCATAAAAAAAAAAAACCACACACACACACAAAAAAACCCACAAAAAAAAAAAGCACAAAGAGAAAAAAATCTAAATACAAGAGCCTTTATTTTGCAAATAATGTGAAATATGAAAACATAGGGAAGTGTAGCAACCTGACAAAGTAGAAACTGAAAGCTCAACATTTTATTAAGAAAAGTCAATACTCCAGATAAATATGGTCATGAATTCTCTCTAATCTTATCGCATTTTGCTGATAAGGAAACTGAAGAGGTTGACTTGCTCCAAATCATACAAAAAGTGTAAGAATGGAGAACAAACTAAACCTTCTATCTACAAAGAGGACATAAACTAATTTCTTACTATATCCTTTAGTAACAATTAGCAAGTTATTTGGCAAGTGCTTGGACCACATTTCAACATCTTCACTTATCAAACCTATAATTCACTACAAATGTAAATATATGTACATGCTCATCATATCTTCCTTTTTCCAACTATCCATCTCTGACTCACCAGAATATACAGCTAATTTCTGTGTGAAATTTTCAAAATTTCTTGTGTAACTAATAAACATTTAAAAAATATTTCCCAATAAGAATCTAGAGTATTCTATCCATTATTATATACTATATATCATGTATAGCATATTGTACCCATATCATAGTAATATACACATAATTTATGATATAGCTTTAGATTCCGCTTTAATATAATTTCAAAAAATAAGAACTTGTTTTGCTCCAAGAAACGCATTATTTCTACATTTGAGATATTTGACTGCTTACCTTTATCCATATTTCCAGGGGATATAGCATTTAAATCGCCAAACTGCAGAATAAACAATAACAAGTATGGTCACAGTCCTATACAAACATGACCTTAGATTATCTTTGATGAAGCCAGCAATATGCTCCAATGGCTTGTGGCTAGTATGATTTTGCATGCATGTGACTGCAGTCATGTCCATAGCATACCAGTTCATTTTCCATTCCATCATATTCATGTTCATATGAAGGAAACTAACACTAAGACAAAAAATCCTCATCAATTAAAACAATGGAATACAAGCTTAAGTATACGCTTTTGAATTTTAAGAGTGATGTCAAGATTTTTGTTGCTTTGAGCAAGATATTTGTGATGTGGAATGCTGGAAAATATGACTGGTGTCCATTTTTAAACTGCAATATTTTAACTAAAAAGCCTTTTAAAAGTTCCCCTGATGAGTGAATCTCAAATAAAAGAAGTACAATATTTAGATAAATATATTTCTAACTATACCTGATTCAGTTATTTTCAGAAAAACAAAACTTCAGTGAACACTAAACCAACATCATCTGGAGTACTGTGTCCAGTTCTGGGCTCCTCAGCTCAAGAGGGACAGAGAACTTCTGGCAAAAGTCCAGCACAGGGCCACCAAGATGATCAGGGGATTGGAGCATCTTTCATACAAGAAAAAGCTGCGGGACCTGGGGCTGTTTAGTCTAGATAAGAGGAGACTGAGAGGGAATCTTACTAATATTTACAAATATCTAAACGGTGGGTATCAGGAGGTTGGGGCATCCCTTTTTTTCTATTATAGCTAGTGATGAAGCTGGAACACAAAAAGTTCCATTTAAATATAAGAAAAAACTGTGACAGACCACTGGAACAGACTGCCCAGAGGGGTTCTGGAGTCTCATTCCTTGGAGGTCATCAAGACCCGCCTGGACATGTTCCTATGCGACCTGGTCTAGGTGGATCTGCTTCTGCAAGGGGGTTGGACTAGATGATCTCTAAAGGTCCCTTCCAACCCTGTCATTCTATGATTCTATGATCATCATCAGCAGCAACCCTATCCTTCCAGGAATAAGAAAGAAAATAGGGAGAACTGCAGTGAGAAAGCTCATGTATAAGGACAGCGAGATCACTTATCCATTACTGTCATGGGCAAATCAGACTTATCTTGGGGAATTTAATTTATTGCCAAGAAAAAGAAATATTTAATTACTGAATTGAGTAGTGGGAAGCAAGAGGAGAAAAGAACAGGAAAATATCTTTCGTTCCCCTTTCCCATGCTCAATTTCACCCCTCTTTCCCCTGTGTTATTGTCACAAGTTACACTCAGTCCCTTCAGTGAGGCAATGGGAAATGTAGGGGAGCTTGTGGACATTACCTCACGGTTTTTCTCTGCCACTCCTTCCTTCTCACACTTTTCCTCTGGTCCAGCATGGATTCTCCACAGGATGCAGGGAATATCTGCTCCACCATGGAGCATCTCCTGCTATTCTGACCTAAACATGTCAAAGTCTGCCCTACAAGAATCTAAGGCAGCAGTTTTTCTGCCCCCCCCCCTTGCTTCTCTGAGGATCACAAACTCAATAATTTCATGATCATTATGCCCAAGATGGCCTCCAACCATCATAACTCCCACAAAACCTTCTCTGTTCACAAACACCAAGTCCAGCAAGGCATCTTTCATCATTGGCTCCCTCACCACCTGCATGAGGAAGTTATCTTCCACATACTCTAGGAACCTCCTGGACTGCTTCCTCTCTGCTGTGATGGGCAACAAAGCTCGTGAAGGGTCTAGAAAACAAGTCTTATGTGGAGCGGCTGAGGGAGCTGGGGTTGTTTAGTCTGGAGAAGAGGAGGCTGAGAGGAGATACAATCACTCTCTAAAGTTACCTGAAAGGAGGTTGTAGCGAGGTGAGGGTCAGTCTCTTCTCTCGAGTAATGAGTGATGGGACGAGGAAATGGGTTTAAGTAGCACCAGGGAAGATTTAGATTGGATATTAGGAAGAACTTTTTTCACTGACAGGGTTGTTAAGCATTGGAACGGTCTACCCAGGGAGGTGGTAGAGTCACCATCCCTGGAGATATTCAAAAGACACATAGATGAGGTGCTGAGGGACATGGTTTAGTGGTTGACTCGGCAGTGTTAGGTTAGTGATTGGACTTAAGGTCTTTTCCATCCCAAATAATTCTATGACCTGATATTCCCTCTGCTCTTTCTCACCATTGTATTCCCTCCTTTTGTGCTTGTCTGCTGCCCTTTCTTAAGTTTTCACAGAGGCATCCAAAACTTTTCTGATTACTTCAACTGTGGTGGGTCCATTGCCAAGCCAGCTAGAACTGGCTACGTCCAGCACAGGGCAGTCCCTTAACTCTTCTCACAGAGGCCACTCCACAGCCTCCACTCTGCAGCCCCCTCCAAGCCTTGCCACATACAACCAATACATATGAACAGTACCATTGAAGCAAAACTAATTTCTGCACGAGCCACTCTGCTGAAGTAATTGGAACTGCTCATTTGTGTAAATATTTGTATTGAAATTTTAAGTATATGTAAATAGATCCCTGAAAGCAAGTTTTGTGTTATTCAATTTCTTTACTATTTTCATATAAACTATGTAGTTTTCCAGAACTCAAAAAAGTAGATTTCTAACTAATAGATTGATGTGCTTTTTTTTTTCTTTGAGCAAACTAATTTGCAGAGAATCAATGTTATAAGATGTTGTTCTATTAGTACTCTGAAAAACAATCAGCCAAGGAAACATGGATTAAGGTAAATAATCCTAATTTGAAGATGCCAATGTATTTGCAACTCAGTCTGCAACAGTTATATTACAAAATATCCCATAGTTCAACCTAAACTTAAAAAAATTGTAGATGCATATCCAAATTAATCACTAAATTCACCAATCCATTGTCTTGCATATTATCTTACCTCTCCCATAACTGCGATAGGTGTCTCTCCTGTTGCCTGAGCAACACGATGTTCTACTAAGTAAAACATGTACTCATCATAAAGTAAGCGGATCAGATGAAAAGAGCCAAAGCTAGCAGCACTGCGTAAGGTTAAATCTCGAATCACCATTGAGCTATTTAAATATGGGGGAAAAAAAAAAATCACAATTCTTTAATAATTTATTCATATGGAATATGCACATCAAAAACAAATTTTTAAAAAGTAATGCTATCCACAAACAGCTGATTTATGGTATCTTCAGAAAGAAATGTCTGGGAAAGACAATTATTTGCCTCTTACCTTTTTCAAAAAGTATGGTAAAAGACCATGTTATACAATTAGAAGCTAAATTTTCAAAAAGAGAAGAAGGGTTTTGTTTCGGTATATGCACAATTAGCAATACAGGAGTGCATGTAAAAANAAAATTATATTAAGATTATTTCATTTTAAACAAAGTAATCCTTCAAAATATTGCATGCTATGCTGACATTCCTAGTATAAAGGCTTTAATTGGTATGATTTTTAAACCTGTAAAATTTAAGTAAATTTGTGTATACCTTATAAAAAACACACTTCGGGGATTAAAACAGCAATTTGATACAATCAGAAAGGAGATGCTACAATGTACCATTTTGAAAAAAAATAGCTTTACTACAATAACTGATTCCATGTCATCTCCTGCTATATATTTGTCATGATGGGTTTTTTTACACATGTAAAAATATTTTGGTTTACCTACATAATAAAAATAAAAGTCACAGTATTTTAATAAATAATATTAAGAACATTGGCTTTAAAATTGCATTGCGATTCAATCCAAAATGTTTCATAATATGTTTCCAAATAGGGATAAATTCTAACTTCATTACATTTGCCAAAGGCCTTTAAAATAACATACAAAGACCATTTCATCTACTGCTGAGTTGCATATAGCCTTGTGTTTAATATTAATAACACTAATCTTTCAGGAGGAGGGAGGCTCTTCATTTCTTGGGAACTATTGTCTGAGTTTTGAGGGAACTGGTTGATGTGATTGCAGTCCAGTGCAGGGCCACCAAGATGATCAGGGGACTAGAAAATCTTCCTTAAGAGAAAAGGCTGCGGGGACTATTTAGTCTAGAGAAGAGGAGACTGAGGGGGGATATCATTAATATTCATAAGTATATAAATGGCGGATGTCAGGAGGTTGGGGCATCACTTTTCTATGATGTATCTAGTGATAGGACAAGGGGAAATGGGATGAAGCTGGAACACAAAAAGTTCCAGTTTAACATAAGAAAAAACTATTTTACTGTGATGATGATGGAGCACTGGAACAGGCTACCCTGGAAGGTTGAGAAGTCTCATTCCTTGGAGGTCTTCAAGACCCATATGGATGCGTTCCTGAGTGACCTGATCTAGGTGGACCTGCTTGAGGAGGCTGGTTGGACTAGATGATCTCTAAAGGTCCCTTCCAACCCCTATCATTCTATGATTCTATGATAATAATTTTGTCAACATTATTACAGCATACAGTTCAGCAAATAATAAGATAGCTAAAGTAATTTAGAAGACTATTAAGAACTACCTGTAGAAAGACCATTTTAAAAGAAACTGCCGTGCTGCTTTAGGAAAACTGGATCTTCCTTCATATGGTTTCAATGCTTGCATCATGACATTATCAAGCCAAGCAGCCCACTGCTCCAGAGTGCTCTGCTGCTGAAGAGCCATCTTGAAATCCATTTCTAGTCTTTGAACCATATTGTCATCACACTGACACACCCAGGAAGCCTGTTCCTGTTACAACACATGGCAAACATGAAAGCAAAACACAAAAACTAAGTTATTCTTAAAAATTGAACAATGAAATGAAAAATATGAAATACACTTATTAGGCAAACTAATGAGCATTTTTATTTTCATGTCTCTTTCAATTTTGTTAGAAGAAAATGAGAGTAAGTAGCTCAAAGTATAAAAAGGGGCATAAAATAAAGCACACATACACACACAAATACAATGGGAAAGCTACAAATACATTGCAATGTTCCATATTAATTTTCATGAAAGAATTCTCAACTTCCCTTATTAATAATTTTTCCAAGATTTGTCAGGCTCAGGACTACAGGAACAAGGAGTGGAAAGGGCAGTTAAATGGAAGTTGAGAGTAAAAAATAAAGAGGAAATCAAGAAACCAAAGCATCATGGTTCCTGTTGTTTGAAGGAGTTAAGACCAAATACAATTTCCATTACATTTTTTATTCACCTCACTTAAAAAGAGCTTTATTTATAGGCAAAAAAGGATTATTGTGTTTATCCATAGTCTGAAATATATTACATATTGCTTAATAAGTAATATAGATATTGCAAAATTGGATGAACACAGTCCATGTACAATAATGAGCAATTCACAATATTATTATGGAACATGATTATATTATATGAAGTTTAAATAAGACCAATAGGAACTTCTGTGATTCTGTGACTTAGAGAAAAACAATATTAATTTAATGTAGGCCATATTCTTAAACTCTAGCTAGCACATGCCAAGTCAACATCTCAACATTCATAGACCTTATATCTTACCACAGAACAATATTTAATATACCATATATTAATCACATACTAAATCTTAGGTAGCTTACACACCATTGTGCAATATAACTATATCTGTATTCAAAGCTCTTTCCAACAAACAAAACGAATGTAACTGTTGCTAGTGAACTTCTGAAGATAAAAATGTGTTAAAATGTTTGTTCATGAAAGAAGACAAATGTATGAAGAAATGTAAGAAGACTACCAGTAATCTGGGCCATGTCATGTAGTTGAGTAACAGCAGAAAAAAAATGTTTTTTCTTAGGAGAAGAAAGAGGTAAAAAGAAAAACATTCTCTAAATCTAATGTAAAATAATACATTGATGTTTTACAGAAAACTGGAAACTAGTTCTAACAAGTTACTTAGGAGAGGTTGGAAATGTAACCATAAACAATTAAAGTATACTAATGATATTGTCTTTGAAATATAAATAAATGTAATGAACCAATCTATACTACAAATAGTGCTATATGATCAATATTTTTTTATGGAAGATCATAAGCTATGCTACTATCCAAGATTTCATCCTTGGCATTTTTCATGCTGTTCATTCGAAGAATACATTTACTCTACACTTTAATCTTTATTAAATAAAAAAGAGCAGAATGCATCGGTTTAAACATAAGAAGCCTTCAGAGAAAAAGGAAACATAATGATTATAAAGTTTTTTTTTGTCCTTATGCCTAAAGAGTTAACTGGAAAATTTCAACTGAATCACTGCATATATAAAAATCAGCAAAATGCTCCCACATTGCTATCTTAATCATAGAATGGTAGGGGTTGGAAGGGACCTTTAGAGATCATCTAGTCCAACCCTCCCTGCAGAAGCAGGTCCACCTAGATCAGGTCTCATAGGAATGTGTCCAGGCAGATATTGAAGACCTCCAAGGAAGGAGACTACACAACCTTCCTGGGCAGGGCTGCCCATTTGCTTATAAAACTTATTCTAAAGCACTTGTTTCCTTAAATAATTTTTGTTTTCTTTTTTTGTCACAAAGNTATTAATTTATGAGTCCTCAGATATTGCAGTTCACATAAAATTGAACAAATACATTTTTCCTATTAATTTTTTTAGCAAAGCAAATTTATTTCCAATCCCATGTTTCATATTTGAAGTACAAGCTGGATATAACATTTAGCATAAAAGCTGATATGCTGCTACTTTTCAGTCTTAATTGTCATGTAGTGTACAATTGCATAAAGAGAAGAAAACTGCAGTAAACTTCATTTACCTTGGTTTGTATCATTCTTTGTGGAATATTGTTCATGGCACTAGAAAGCCAACCTTCAAGGCTTTTTGCAAAATTGCGAATGGCTTGGGTCAAGGCACCTAAACATTAAAGAACAAAAATAAAATTAAAAAGATGGCAAGGTGCCATCTTAAATACTGAGGATGAAACATTTTGCATCTTCAGTATTTAAATATTCCACGCTGAGACCTGTTGCATTTATATGCTCAGAGACTTATCTATCCATTTTAGGTTCAGACCTCCCCCTCCACTACAAGAAAGATGTTGATAAACTAGAGCAAGTCCAGTAAAGAACCACTGACGACATCTGGTGTCATCTGCAAACTTGTCAAAAGCGCACTCTGACCCATCGTTCAGATCACTAATGAAGATCTCAAATGACATTAGTTCCAATACTAATCCCCAAAAGACCCCACAAGCTACTGGCTCACAGGTGGACTTCGTACCACAGATCCCAAATCCTTGAGCCCAGCAGTCTAGGCATTTTTCTACTTATCGTTCACTTATCCAGCTCATATCTCATCAGTTTGGGCATAAAGAAATTGTGGGAGACTAGATCAAAGATCTTTCTTCAGTTAAGGTATACAACATCCATTACCTCCACTTGTCCACAGTACCAGGCACCTCATCGTAGAAAAGAATGAGTTTGGTCGGGCACCATGTGCCCTTAGTAAATCCCTCTTGGCTGCTCTCAATCATCTCATAGAAGCCATCCCTGCACACTCCAACTCTACCAAAATGTTGTACTGGCCACTCTTCCCAGTTTGGTGTCATCAGCCAACTTGCTGAGGGTGTGCTCTGCTCCATCATCTATAGCAATAATGAAGATGTTGAACAGTATTGGACCTGGTATTGAACCCTGGGGTAGAGCAAAGCTACTTTCCAGCTGGATGGACAGGGAGCTGCTGGAGA
>WBNH01000733.1:0-23477 GCA_013401255.1 Urocolius indicus
CATAGGGAGGTGGCTGGATTAAGCCATGAGCTTAATAGTAGGAGTAGTAGTAGTGAAGACTGAAGTTCATATTTTTAAATTATTTTATTGTATTTTTTTAATTGCCTCATATTCCAATATTCCAGAACAGATTATCCACCTTTCAGTCTTCTGAGTTAAAATAGTTTTCACTTGGTGGAAGGTATTTATTACTAATATCCCTCTGAATGTTAGTTTTCTGCTTTCTTTTACCAAGAGGGCAGTGGCAGCTATTACCTGTACACATTCTGACCACCTCCTTGATACTGGCTTCAAAAGTTTAGACAAGTATGCTATTGGTTGTTGTTTTGGAGCTTTGTGGGTTTTTTAGTTTTGGTTTTTGGTTTGGGTTTTATTTTTCCTATTCTTGAGTTAACACTCTGAAGGCAGCTGCCTTATCTACTGTGACAAACCAAACTGTTTATCCAAGGATGGCAGTGCTAACACAGGAGCGGTGATTAAACTTTGTTTTAATTCCTGAATTAGCTTTTCTTCTCCTTCTATCCAAGTTAAAGTACTTGGTTCTTCATTTATTTAATTTTGAATAAAACCCATTTGTTCTATCCACAAACAGCAACAGACAGTTAATCCTCAAAAATTTCTGAATATCTTTTAAAAACTTTTTTCACAGGAGGGGCAGTTCCACAACTCTGTTTATTCTCTCTGGATTGATTCTATGTTTCATTTCACTAATCAAATGTCCCAAATGCCAAACTCCTTTTTTGACATATTGCAATCTGGGTTTTGATACTCCGTAGTCCTTGTTCTTCTAAAAAGTTTAACAAAGAATCTGTGGCTTCTTTTACCACAGTGTTTTCTTCCCCTGAAACCAAAAAGATCATCAACATACTGAGTAAAATAACATCAGGAGAAGGCTTGAACTGTTGAAGTATTTGTTCCAACGCTTGTCCAAATAGATGTGGAGACTCTGTGCTGTTTGGAAACCTTCTTGTCCTTTTAAAGGACTGGGGTATTGCTTTTGATTTGTTATATATCATAATTTTGTTTGAATTTACATTTTAAAGGGATTATATTTAATTCTCCTTGATTACCTTCTTTTACCTATACTGTCAGATTTATCTGTTCATGTCCCTTTTCTGTTAATGAATTAATAGAGATTATAATCTGTTCATAATAGGTCTCAATCTCCAACCTTGATTATATAATTATATCCCTGCCCAATACATTATTTTTAACTTTGGGACTATAAAATGCTTGTTCTTATATTCTTTCTTTTTCTTAATCTTAATAACATCAGTTTAAACATAGGGACAGAAAATCTCTCTCCTTTAACTCCTGAGACTGTTATTTGTTGATTTGAGAATTTTGTCCCTTAGGATAAAAAGTTTAATGAGATTCTGGCAGCTCCAGTGCCAATCAAGAAGTTGACCTCTTTGTCCTGCGGTGTCACCTTTGGATTCATCAAGAGCTCCCGGTGGGACCTTAAATTAAGAAATTCCTGCCCTCCATATCTTCAAAAGTCATTAGTGACACAACCCTTTCATCTTTCTTCAACTCAGAGCATTCTCTCTCAAAAATGTCCTACTTTCCCACACCAATAACAAGCTACTGACGAAGAAATAACCTGTGTCACTTATCAGGGTTGCCCTCTACCCTGTCCAACACCTTTCCCCGTGGCTTCTCTTCTTCTTCTCCCTCTCCCTCTCATCTACATTCCCCTGTCTCGGATACATTCCCTACACTCAAATTCAAATTCACTTCAAATTCCAATCACACATATAAAATTTCTAACCATTATCCGACAAACTATATCCATTCCCTCGACTACTGTAATCCTAGTCTAAAGTCATTCTGAGGCTAAATTAAAATTTCATCCCACATTCATGTCATATTTTGTTTCTCTTCATACAAAATAATTTTGACATACATTTTAACCTCAGCTTTAGATTATATCCTGAACAAAAAAAAAAAAAAAAAAAANCATTATACAAGTATATTATCTGTTTTCAGGTGAGCTCACTCGATGCCAATAATTGAATGCTTGAAGACAACAAAATCTAAGGTCCACAAACACACTTGCTTATTCATTATTAAATTGAATTATTACTTTTTAAATTTTTAAATTAAATTATTAAAATTATTAAAATGTTTTAAATTATTTCCCCATATTGACAACATTTGTTATCTTTCCCCATAGCTGCTGGGGTGTTTCTTTAGTCTCCTACTATGACCATCCAACATGAAGCATAGTCTCAAAGTCAATGCCTGACAGGTCTTCTGTTGGTTCAGATGAAACAACAGTATTGTATCATCTTTTTCTTGTCCCTGTTCCTTATACAAGACACATCTTCCCAATTACCCACATCCTCCCCTAGGACTATCTAGAGGAATATTCCCAGGACTTTTCCACTCATTCCTTTTGTTTTCCCTATGCCTAGCACTTTTATTTCCCATTCTGATTTATTTCACATTCCCACACTCACCTTATTCCTGTTGTACGTCTCAATCACACACACACAGAAAGTCTCTCAGAATGCCCCAAACACCAAGGTAATACTTAATAGTCTGTTTTCTTACCTTGGTCCGTGCACAGAGCTGCCTGGTCAGTCATGATTACTATTCCTATCCTTCCCCCTGTGGTTCACTAGGTCTGCATTCAAACTTGGCCTCAGGATCCAATCAGTCTCCTCCGAAATCCCTACAGGTGATCCATGAGACTGTCAAAATCAATGCGACCCATCTTCCTGTGCTTCAGTGACAGAGTTTCCCCAGGAAGATGACTTCAGTGAGTCCCCATCTGTAAGAAACAAGGTTAATCATGAAAGACTCAGGTCAGACTCTGAGGTGAAGCACTTTTATTCAGCTTTCCTAGTTAGCAGGCACACCTGACAGATACAACATTCGGCTTTTTATTCCCTATCCCGTCTGCAAGGTCCCTCCCTTCTTTCCTCATTGATTACATATTTCGAGGTTTACAACTTATCTGATACACCTAGAATTCCCTCAGAGTATCATAGAATCACAGAATGGTAGGATTGGAAGGGGCCTTTAGAGATCATCTAGTCCAACTCCCCTGCAAAAGCAGGTCAGCCTAGAGCAGGCCACATAGGAACATGTCCAGGTGGGTCTTGAAGAACTCCAGAGAAGGAGACTCCACAGCCTCCCTGGGCAGCCTGTGCCAGGGCTCCCTCACCTGAACAGTGAAATAGTTTTTTTCATAAGTGTAAATGAAACTTTTTGTGTTCCAGCTTCATCCCATTACCCCGTGTTCTGATGCTCGATAAAACAGAAAAAAGAGATGTTGCAACCTCCTGACACCCACCATTTACATATTTGTAAATATTAATATGATGCCTCCTCAGTTTCCTCTTTTCTAGACTAAACAGCCCCAGTNCTGCTCTTCAGCAGGTCACTCCCAGCTTATATTGATGCATAGGGTTGTTCCTTCCCAGATGCAAGGCTCTGAACTTGTCCTTGTTGAACCTCATGAGGTTCCTCTCTGCCCAACTCTCAAGCTGGTCGAGATCCCACTGAATGGCAGCACAGCCTGCTGGGGAATCAGCCAGTCCTCTGTTTGGTGCCATCAGGGAACATGCTGAGGGTACACTCTGTCCCCTCATCCAGGTCATTGATCAAGATGTTGAACAATTGGCCTAAGAACCGATCCCTGTGGAACTCCACTGGCCTCAGGCCTCCAACTTGATTCTGTGCCATTGATCAGCACCCTCTGGGCTCTGTCATTCAGCTAGTTCTTGATCCACCTCATCATCTACTCATCCAACCCACACTGTCTGCTTTCTGATGAGGATGTTACAGGAGTGTCAATTCTTATCTTAATCACCCAATCCCTTTTTACCTGTTTGTCCCCTTTTATTGTAATCTTTCAAACCTGCCTGCTAGATAGTTAGCAATACTTAGTCTCTTAGTCTCCATTGGCTCCCAATTGCAAAACCAAAATTTTCTACAGCCTCACCCAGGATAAATAAATTGCAGAGAGGACTTCCTTAGTGGACTCCGCCCCTGAATTGGCCATGGAGTTTATCTTTGGAAAATAAATCCTGCTTGTTCTTTGAGCAGATTCTTTGGGCTATCAACTCTGAAGTTGCTCTGGATCTGTACAGAGAGGTGACTAGCAGAAGCTGGCCTCAGAGAGAAGGACTAGTCACTGGCATTTCCTTGGTTATACCTGTCAATTGATCAGGATGAATGAGCCTTAACTCAGCTTTATGTATCTGTGAGTTTTCACTTCCATTGTCAAACCTTCTGAGAGTGACTTCTCAGTCTCAACCTGGAAACTAGAAGTTTTCACCAACTTAGGCAACTTAGGCTGATTTCAGGGTAGTTTGGTCAGCAAAATACCTTCCATTATCTCAGTGGTTATGTCTCAACTGAGTTAGTGCATTCTGCTAGCAGGAGGCAGTGATATTAAACTCTGAATGAGAGTGCTTCTAGGAGAAAAACTTAGCTTGTATTGTTGTTTGAGGACATGAAGTAGAGAAAGGATGGACAAAGAGGTGCTCAAGTTGTCTGTGTCAGCTCCAGAGATGAGTTCTGAGAAGCTAGGTGGATGAAAAGGGCATTAAGTTACTCTAAGTAAATGTTTTACCTTCTGTGTTTTGATGGCTTTTTGGCAAACAGAGAGGGCTGCAAAGGATGAGGTGATGAAAAAGGTTCCAGCTCTGCTTAGTTTGGGCTGTGTGTTGATTAGAAGGTTCATTGTATTGATAGGAAAATACATAAGGGTGTCTTTACAAATAAAGATGTAGCAATGTAGCTTAACAGGCCTCAGCTTAGCTTTGCAGACAAGTGGCTTAGTAGACCTCAGCTAAGCTTTGCAACTAGGTGGTTAGCAGGTCTCATTTGGGCTTTGCATAATGATAGAATGCTGGAAAGTGCCAGAAATTTGCAAAACAACACAGTGTGGCAGACTAGGTTGAAGATCTATTCAACAATGAGGGCTAGGTGAGACAAAACAACAACAAAGTAGATTCTGTTGAAGTTAAGTTGGATTAAATACACATGCTTAATAGGTTTATACACATTAACTTCTCTGCCCTGGGCAGCATGAAGTTGGAGGTAATGAGACACACAATGTAGGATGTGCGGTGATGGGTACATATTAGAGCAAACGTAATAGACGAATTGGGAAGTCTGCATCCTTGGAGTACCCCAGCCAATGGGGAAAAGAGTTGGGTCTCAGGTGGCCAGGAAGTTAGGATAAAAGGCATCTGCACCTTCCAAAAAGTTGAGAGACCCTAGAAGGGAATGCCTCAGTGGACTCTTCCTTGCTTGAATAAAACTGTGAACTTTGAACTTGTCTCTGTTGTGAACATAGGCCTCTGGTCACAAGATTTTTCCAAACAGTATCAATTCCTCATCACAGGTGGTGCAGCCTGTCACTTCCTTGTTAAACCCTTGTTTTAGAAGGGAATGCATACCAATAATTCCTGAAATGTTAGTATGTGATAATTTTGTGATAGAAACGGTGTCAGAACCTACATGTAGTCATTCTGTAAGCATTTAGAATAATGTTTTATTAGCTACCTATAAACACAGAACTGTATCGATATAAGCAAAATTATCTGAATTTAAAATATATTGTTATAAAAGGGCAGTGGAGATTAGAAATGGAAAAAACAAGAAGTTGATAGAAAGTAATACCAAATGATAGTTACGAGAAGCTAAAAGTATATTAAAGATTATATGGCCAATGGGACAACAGGCAGGACTTTTTCAGAAAGAATCCAAACCTTAACAGTAGTTTAGATGAGTATGGCCTGAAGATGATAGAGCTGCTAGTGGTGATACATGAAAGAAATACATTCAAGATTATTCAGTAAATATTCCTACTCTGAATGTGGAAAAATACTATTCACAGGTTTCCATGTTGATGAATTCCTCTGTGTTCTATTAGTAATTAAAGAGGGGGTTTAGTATCAGGTATTTAAACTTCTTTCATCAATTTTTATAACTTTATATCTTTGAAACTCACGATATCAGGATGGTAACAAGACTATCCTGAAAGCTGTCTGGAATATTACTTTTAGGTTTAGAGTGAAATCTGTATCACTGAGTACATCTTAGAGGGCTAGGGAAAACTTGCTTTTTGTTTACTGTGACGAGTTTTCCATCAACTGATGTCTTTAAACAAAGGTTTGATATCTTATTTAAATATTATTCTTTTTCAAACATTTTATGGTCTTCCTGAATAAATTAGCAAGTGAGGTGGTATGGGTTCTGTTGAGGGGATCACTCTGAGAATCATTTCCGATCTTTCTGACTTTTAAACCTGTAAATCTGGAAACCTCATCTGTCTCCACACCATGACCATTTCAGGCTGAAATTTCTGAAAGGTGTCGGATAAATACTGCAATGGGTAATATGACAGAATGAGTCTCAGAGTTCATATTTCTTCATATATTTGCCTCAGTCTCATAACCTGCATTGAGTCTTCATCAGTTTCACTCCACAATCAAGTGCTAAGGCTTCGTATATCCATTAAGCCAGAGACTGAATTTACAGTGCATCTTGTATGATGTATACTGAACATAACACTAGAACTTGGAAAATTATGGTAAAAGTATAAAAATATGCTTGGAAAGCTATTAAAATGCATACAGCTGTCACCACTGCAGGTAGCTTGAGAGTTCCTGTCTGTCTTGTAAGACAGACTACAAGAATTACAGTTTTATTTGTCAAACCACAACCTGAAAATAATTTTTTTTCATTAATTTTTCATTTTAGCTATGATGTATTGCTATTGCGTTTAGTTAAGACTTGGACTTACTTAAACTCAACGTGCAAGCTCAAAATCAGCTCATTCCCAGCCAAAAGCTACACTTCCTCTTTGTGACTACACCACTGTGGTGTGGAAGAGCTAAATCCAGCATCCAGGCTAAGAGGAGTGCAGAATACCATAGAAAATGAGGAATGGAACTTATAAATAATAAAACTAAACTAATAACACTGATACCATTTTACCTTGTAAGTGGAGTCCTGCACATGCAGGGAACCACTCATGTGATCCCATTTGCACATGTGAATCAGCTGCAGGAGTAGCCAGCTGAGTTGGGTGCTGTGTCAGTACCATGGTGAGAGAGAGTGAGATGCCTGTTGTCCCTGGAGTCTGCTCTACACCACTTGAGTGAGGAAGCTTTGCTGAGTCAAACATCTCTATGTGGAGCCACTGAGAGTGGCAACTGCACAAGTGAACTAGTTTAGAGTGAATCAGGAAAGCAGCTTGAGGTGATGGGACTATGACTGTAGAACTATTGAGATGGCTAGTACATGTTGCACTAAACTTCATGTTATCCAGCTCTGCTAAGAGCAAGTGAAACTTTTGTACATTCTGCCACAGTATCTGCTTACGTGCAATTACTGCATGGGAAAACTGAAGGCATGTACAATTGGAAAGAAAAGTAACCAAAGATAGCAGATGACTCATTCTTTCATCCTGGCAAGCCAAGGTTTTAGTCCATGTATGGTATTCCTTTCAATTAGCAACTTACATTTTTTTAAGTAGTTTTGAAATGTCTTCTTCAGCTCTTAAAAATGCTAATTTTGTTAAAAAAAAGTTGAGTTGAAACAAGAGCAGTTTAAGAGAACACAAGAAGAAACAGTTATAACAATAACTGAAAGAATATACAAAAAGAGTGGTGTGTGAATGCAGTTGCTCACCACTCAGAACCCAACACTGTTACTCACAGTTGCTTCTGATGGAAAATCATGTGTTCCAGGAAAACCTCTTCTGGCCAGCTCCCCACCTACCTAATCACGTGGCTTTAGGATGGTGTTGAATCTTGTTGGCCAGCCTGGGTCAGCTGCCCTGGCTGTGCCTCTTCTTACCTTCCTGAAAATGTTAACCCTATCCCAGACAAACCCAAGAAGTTAGAGATGCCCCTTGCCAGCTCCTTGTAAAAGTTGCAGAACTGCAGCAGCAACAGGGAGAGAGAATGTAAAAACATCTCCACAGACACCAAGGTCAGTAGAGAAGGAGGGGGAGGAGGGTGCCCAGGCACTGAGAAGAAGGCTTCCCTGTGATATATGGTGAGGACCATGGTGAAGCAGGTTGTACCCCTGCAGTCCATGGAGGACCATCGGGAAGCAGAGATCCACTCGCAGCCCGTGGGGGAGGGAGGTGCTCACGCTGGAGCGGGTGGATGCCTGAGGGAGGCCGTGACTGCATAAGAAGTTCATCCTGGAGCAAGTTCCTGGCAGGACCTGGGAGTCTGTGGGGGAGGTGGCCACGCTGGAGCAGGTTTGCTGGCAGGACTTGTGATCCCGTGAGGAGACCCAGGCTGGAGCAGCCTGTCCCTGAAGGACTGTCTCTCTCAGTGGATGACCCACGCTGGGCAGTGTGTGAGGACCTGTCCCGTGGGAGGGCCCATGCTGGAGCAGTCTGTCAGGAGCCGCGGCTCATGGGAAGGTCCCATGCTGGAGAAGTTTAAGAAGGACTGTCTCTCATGAGGAGAGACCCTACAGTGTAGCAGTGGAAGTGTGAGGGGGCCTCCCCCTGAGAAGCAGCAGCGGCAAAGTCCATCTGTAATGAACTGACTGCAACCCCCATTCCTCATCCCCTGAGCCGCTGGGGGGAAAGGAAGGAAAGGGAGTCCCGGAAAGTAGAGGGGTGGAGGGAGGTGTTTTAAGATGGTTTTATTTCTCATCTCCTTGCTCTTATTGTTTCTCTAATGAATCAAACCTTTGTCTCCCTAAGTTGAGTATGTTTTGCCCGTGACACTAATTGCTGAGTGATCTCTCTGTCCTTATCTCAACTCACAGGCTGTTTGTTATATTTGTCTCTCTCTCCTGTCCCGTTTAGGAGGGAAAGTAATATTATGACTGGGTGGACATTGGGCTAAATCACCACAATAGAGCTTTTACTTTACCTGTCAAATTGTCTTTATCTCAGCCCATGAGTTTTCTCACTTTTACTCTTCAGATTCTCTCCTCTATCCCACCAGAGGCAGAAAGTGAGTGGCTGTGTGGACTGAGTTGCAGGTGGGGGTTAAGCCATGACAGTCTTTTTTGGTGCCCAGCATAGGACTCAAATGGTTTGATATAACAAGAGGTTTGACTAGAATGTGCTAAATGAAATTTAGAACTATTATTGCTGTTTAGCTATTAATTGACAGGCTTCTGTGCTTGCCATGGGGCTTATCTACCTTCCTGTACATTGCAGTCCAGTGCACGTTTGTGGCTGCTTTTTGCTTTCTCTGCTGCTGTAGTGCTGATTATTTGACTGTGCTATGCTAGGAACATTTTGATAACAGCAATGACAGTGCACCTGGCCTGGCAGATGGCTAAGGCTTTGGTGCTGGTTCTGTGCTGCTGTACTGGACAGGCTAGAACTCCAGCATGAACTTGAGGCAAAAAAGCTGTGACCTGTGGATGAGTCCAGGTGGGAGCAGGACATTCTGAAGCATCTGTGGCCCTGAATAAGTCTACACTAGAACAGCCCCATCTAGAGCATCTGTGACCATGGCTATGTCTGTGCTGCAGTAGGTATGCTTCTGAAGGGATTGTGGCCTAAGGATAAGTCAACACTGCAGAAAGTACACCTTGAAGCACCTATGGCTGCTCACGAGGTCATGCTGAAGCTCCTCAAAGTGTGTGGTCATGAATATGCCCATGACAAAGCAGCTAAACCCCCAGAGGGACTGCAGCCATGGGCATGGCCACGTTGGAATGTGTTTACTTCTTACAACTGTGGCAGTTTTAAGGCCACTCTGGAGCAGGTCTATCTCTGAAGGCATTGTGGCCTATGAATAAAGACATGCTGGGTCAGAGGTACTTCAAGGTGACTGCAGCTGTGGCTAAGTCCATACTGCAGCAGGTATACCCCTGATGAGACTCTCTCACAGATAAGGCTCCACTTGGAGCAGTTACACCTGTAAGGGAAGCAGTCTGTGGAAAAGTCCAAGTTGGAACAAGGACAAGGGAAGGAGTTCACTACAGTATTAAACCCTACAACCTGGCTCAAAGGGACCAAGCGTGGAGATACCTTTAAATTGTTGTAACCCATGATTTTGGTTGTGTATTATGGGAATTACAATAGCAGGAACCTTTGTTGCCAGGGCTAGGAGCAAGAGGAGGAGAAGTTCATTGCAGTGTTAAACCCTACAACCTGGCCCAAAGGGTGTGGAAGGACAACTGACCCCAACTGACCCAAGGGGTATCTCGGACCATACGATGTCATGTTCAGTGTAGAAGTCTAGGGGAAGAAGAGGGTGATATTTGGAACAATGGCCTCTCTCTTCCGAAGTAACTGTTACTGAAACCCTTGCTTTCCTGGAGACAGCTGAACATCTTCCTGCCCATGGGAAGCAGTGAATGAATTCCTTGTTTTGCTTTGCTTTCATGGGTTTGTGAGGAGTTGCTTTTGCTTTGGGAGCTTGGCAGCCCCACTGGCTGCAGTGAAGACCTGGTAAAGGGTTCTCAGACTTTCCCCTGGTTTTTGGGTTTAGATCCACCTCTGGCCCAAGCTGAGTAGCTTGGTCTGTTTTGTCAGGGACCATAAGCAGCAATTAAGCCCTACACATCCTTCAGGAGTTCCAAAGTTTGTGGTACTTAAGTCTAATTGTGGTCTTTTGTTCCTGGATGGGCTTAAATCAGGACATTTGTGCATGCAGCTTTTGCTTTTTTTTTTTTTTTAATAAAACTGTCCTTATCTCAACCCACGAGCCTTCTCACTTTTGCCCTTTTCATTCTCTCCTCCATCCCACCACGGGCAGGCAGTGAGCAAGTGACTATATGGGGCTAAGTTCCCAGCTGGGATTAAACCATGACTGTATAAAAACAAACAAACAAACAAACAAACAAACAAACAAACAAACGCGTGTGTGTTTATTCTGAACCGGTTGAAGTGGGTTTTTCTGCTCCACATCCATGCCTGAGACATCTCTGGTGAGCTTTTTTCCTGGCTACATGCCAAGACCCACCCTAGTCCTACAGTTCTGTCTCTCTTTGTGCACAGACGTGCCTCCTGCTGCTGCTTCATTAGCTCGCAGGACTCAGGAGTGGCATGTGTCATCAGAAGGGTGGTACTCACTGGGGTCAGGGTCACAGTAAACACACCGAGGAACACAAGAGGAACTGTAAGCAATTCTACACTTGCATCAGTTCTACTTGTGCAAGCGGCTGCCTCACATACTTCCCTCTGAAAATGCTGGCATCAGTAGTCTTACAATGTGGCTAAAGAGTGTTAGTTTTTAAGGAGATTGACTGGCTTTGTGGTAAGGCTACATCCCAGTGCAGCACACTGAGCCAAGACTCCCACACAAGCACAAACCTGGACAGGGAGTCTTGAATTGTCCTGCCTCCCTGTCCGTGAAAGTATTTTTAATGTGGTATGTATTTTAGCCTGAGCCCATCACTGGATGGTCTGGGCTTTCTGGACCTGAGTTGGCATACAGACATTACTTACCACCCCAAAGTTAGCATGAGTGGGGCCAGCTTAGATGTCTCTGATATAATTGACAGGTCTAAGTCCTTAGACTTGCACCCTGGTTTCACTGTGGGGCCACTGAGCTGCTGTCCTTTGGATGGTAGGGGGCATACATTGTCTGTGGTAATCTGTAAGACAGAGGTTAGTGTCTCTATCCAAATAAGAGAAGTTGCACTCAGTATTTTCAGAAATATTCCTGCTCCCATTAAAAACCAAATCTTGCAGTGTTACTCAGATGAAAAAGCCCATTTTGATTCCTGGCTATGAACTAAGGAACACAAGACTGATCCCTAATGTTGCCACTATGATAATTCAGTGACTTCCTTCTTTCTTCTCAGCTGCAGCTGAGTGGTTACAGAGTGTCAGCATTGGTTCACGGGACAAGTGTTGGATTATGTAGACTAGAGATATCAGATGCCCTGGATGCAGAAGTAACTATAAAAAAGCAACAAGTCCAAGGCCTTTGTGGGCATTCTGATGACAGGGATCATATGGAAATACATGTTTGTTACTTTGCTTTTGGAAGTTAGTGCTGATACTGACACATCCCTTTCTTCTCTGAAAGGATTTTTCACAGTGCTTAGATTTATGCATGAAAATATCTTTATCTATTTGGAGGAGCATTCTGATCAATTACAAAGGTAATTTTCCCATAACTGATGGGAAAAGAGGTGACTCTATACCACTTACTCTGCAAGGCTTGCAGCAGCATTTATCTCTTCTTCTGAGCCAGGATTTTGTAGGCAGCTAGTATCAGGGTTCTTAATTTAACCACATCAGCATGTCTTAAACCTGTCTGTAGCTGTTCTGAAATCCTTTGCTGTTGATTCTGCTGCCCATGAGCAATATTAGCAGCTTTCTCTGTGACATTCACCTTCAGTTCTAATCAGATTATGGAAGTAAAACATCACACACAATATGTGAAAACAGCTCTTTCCAGACAATTCAGAAATGCTCTGCCAAGTACTTTAATGCTGTTCTGGTAAACACATAAAAATAATTGATCCAATAACTTTCTACAAACTGTCACCACAAAAAAAAAAAAAAAGGGGGGGGGGGGAGAGAAGCCCATTCTTCTGGATGTTTCTTCTTGATGCTAAAATGCAGGAAGCCAGCAGCAGCAAGTCTGTGCTTTAGCATGGTGGCTGTTATACGAACACTTAGGGACTGGACCAGGGCAAGTTCCCATTCATCAAGAATGCAGATGTAGGCTTTCGTAAAATAGTGAGTGAAAGAGAAGGTGAAATCTATATAGCTACATTGCTGCCATGTTTGAGTCAGTATATTACAGTGGTTTCGGATTGACAGTGATCTGGGCATGGTGGTATGATATGAAGAGACCTATGATATAGAACAGGCAGATGCCAAATTCTCCATCCAGTCCTGTGAGGTGGGCCTATATACATCGGCCAGGCTGTGTGTAACCATGGTGTTAACATATATAGAACAGATGACATGATTTTGGCTGTCTGGTCTAATTCCTTGCCAAGTTTCCAGTAGTTTAATCATGATCTAATTTAAAGTAATTCAATCAGTTATGTTTTTTTTTAGAATTGCTTTTTCATCTCTAGGGCTATGAATACCGTCACTGTAATCATATCTTGAATAATTTTAATAGCAGCCTGTAATTTCAAGTGATCAATTTTACAAAATTCTCTGTAGGCACCAAAGCAGCTTCCTTACTGAACTCCATCCCAACAGTTGCACCCTAAGGTGATGTGGAATCTATGGATCTAAACCTGTGACCTTTGATAAAATTGGCATGTGAAGTTTGAATCCAAGCCCATATCTAGTATTCATTTTTTTAAAGAAATCCATGTTACATTTTCTGTCATCTTTCTGGCTGACAGATCTTCTTACCCTAGAGGTGTTGGAAATCTAGATCTAATTTTCCAGCATGATCATTTATTGTCTTAAACAAATACACAAACTAAGCACAGGCAACATGAGGGAAAAATATGGATTGAGTGGAAACGTAGGGACATATGTTTATGTTTGGTTCTGTTTGTTAGAAAACATTTGGTTCTTCTGTATTAAAAAAAAAATTATTGCACATTATGTGAATTTACGATCCAGACCTTATTCTGCACTTCTTGTACAAATTCCTTGTGAGTCTTTGAACAAATAATAAATGAAATGCAAGAATTGAAGTGCTCACTTTTCTAAAACCAGTTGCTGCAAATGTCTTCTAAAAAAACTTGACAAAATTCCTTCTAGCGAACAGGCATGCAGATGTACCAGCTTAGAGCCTTCATTTTAAGCTAAAGGAACTCTCTGGCTTTGGCTAGCAAAGGTAGTCTGGATTTTGTTAATCAGAATTTTCTAAAATTCTTATAATTTTATTTATATTCGGTTTCACTTGAATATGTTTTTAATTTACCCAAACAGCAGATGGCTATCATAAAGAGTCTGTATTTAACTTGGCACTTACCATTCCACATTCCTTTACTATTCATAGCACAGCAGTCACACTCATCTCCAGTACACATAAAAGGAGGCTGTTTGAATTGCAGCTGCAGATCTTCACAAATGTTTACTTACAAACTCACAGCATTTTGTTTTGTTTTGTTTTTTTAATGTTGAGAAGACCAGATACTATATCTTTTTTTTTCATCCCTATCGCTGTCATGAAATGAGAGATTCTGCAACAGAAATTAAACCCATGTCTGTAGTAAAGAACCTCTGCAGTTAAAATTAGATTTATATAGAGCCTGTGTTTGTAAAGGAAGAGTGGAACTATGTATAGACAGAGAAATTTGCTCTTGAAGACACAGTTATGGGACCTCAGCCTGAACTGACATGAAAAATAAGATATTCATCTGATAGAATAAGATTATCTAAAGTGTGTAAGAAAAAAAGCCATTTGTGTTAGAAGCCACTTTTTATTGCCAGGGCTTCACTGAGAAGAATTTTATCCTTTTGAGTATTTATAAGCAATATATTTTTTCTTCAGTTACTAGAAGAGAGAAAACAAATAGCATAGATAGGTAGCAAAATACATTAAAATCAATTTTCTAAATGTCTTTTATGATTTTCTTTCAAGTTAGTTTGTCTTTGAAAGAAAGTCTTTATGCTGTGTTTTCAAGCAAATGCATCAGGATTTACTGTTTTTTTTTTCACAGAACATGCAACAAAGTTCATGCAACACATTTCTAAAAAGTAATCTCTTGAGGGTTTTTTTATATATATGTGCAAGCTTGAACTGTGGAAATAGTTGTGGTTTTTGGGTTTTTTTTTTTTCCTTGATAATATCTTTCAGTTCATGTGCTTTTACAGCATCAAAGGAAGAAGAATTTAATCTCAAAAATTATAAAACAAATGTATTGGTAGGACTCACAACCTGTCCATTGCTTCTTCAATTTTATGATTATGACTATGTACGAAAAATGCAGGTTCTTTAGAAATACAGCTCCTTCTGCTGAACTCATAAATGTGCTTTATTTTCAATATGTTATCAAATAGATTTAGACTAGCCTAAATTTTCTACCTTCAAAAAGTCTGACTTTCCAGCACATATGTATTTGGAGGCAAGCAGTCTAACATTTCACATCAAACAATAAACTTAACATACCGAAAAACAGAGCCAGAGATTTTCCTTTCCTGTAACATAAATACAGCCACATGCTTTCTACACTCTGCAGTGTTGCTTGAATGTTATATCATAAATTATTTTATCTCACCAATAAACTACAGGCAAGGTTCTAATTCTTTCCCACTGGGTTCTTCATTTCAACAACCAAAATGCCATCATGGCAGAAAAGCGCAGACAAATCTTTGTTTTCCACTCCATTGGGTAATTTATATTGTCTGGTAAAGCTTCTGGATACAAAACCATGTTCATCCATCCTGGGTCCGTGCTGAGCTTTGATGAGGAGCCAGCCTTCAAAAGTCTGAATAATGATATCTTCAGGGCGGAATTGCACAACATCCAGCAGGACCTGAAAGCGTGTGTTTTCCTCCTCCTTGCCACTCTTCCCATTCTCAGCTGTACTTTCTGCAAGACAACTTCTGTTGCTCAGTGCAGCTACAGAAGGGCCAGGCAAAGCATATAAAGAGTGGTCCAGTCTGTGTGCTTCCAGCTCGTGGACAGCAAACTGCTCCTGATAGCGTATGGGGGTTTCCACCCAGTGCCTTATAACAGCTTCTGCCATCGCTGAGGCAGGAAGATGAGCTGCTGCTGCTGTCACTTTGGGGAAGCTGCAGAGCCAGAGCAAGCTCTCCCTGGTTGTATGCCTTAGGCACAGACTGGTTTAGTGGTTGGTGGTGCCTTTCACTTTTAGCATAGGCAGAGGGTAATGTTTTCCCGGGTGTGCTGTGCTCCAATGCCAGTAGACTTGTTTCGTCTTTTATCTGCCAACAATAGACCACTATTTATAGTGCTAGGGTCTTGAGTGGCTTTAGCACATGTTCAAATTCCACATTGAAGTGCTAAAAGCAAAATGTTAATGCGTCGCCAATTGTTGCAACGTTGTGGCATTTGTCATTACCAATAGTGAGGAGACAAATTAAATGAAATATCCTTTGATTTAAGTGGAAGTTCAATGTTTCTGTTTTTTTCCAGGGGATACATGACAGTTATGAGCTCTGTACTTCTTCTGCTTGAAATACAAAGTTACTGAAGCAAGGGATTTATTTAGCTTGACAGTAGGCACAAAGCAGATTTCAGCTTAGGTAAACTAAAAACTTATCAAGTGTATTGGATGTTTTTGCCAAAATTGTGCATAGGTGAAAAATACAGGCACAGTTAATGGGGTTATTAGTGGGAGGAGGCAACCATAAACCATGCCTGTCCAAAGATGGGGTGCCTGAGAAGATGAGTCTGCAATTTTAGTGACCTACAAACACAGCAGACAGAGCCTTCTCCAGCGTGTGAGAGAGCCAGATTCAAGAGTGCAAGGACAGCGAAAGCTCATGTTTCACAGCTTCCAGTAGAGGGCAGAGCTATGTTTTCCCAGCAGAACAGTAAAGACGACTCCAAATCCTTAATGCTTTCACAGTGTTCCAATAAGACTCATCTTCCGAGGTTTAACACCTTGAATCTATGGTCCCATCTACCACTTGTGTCTGGGGAGCAGGACTCATAGAATCATAAACCATAGAATCACAGAATGGTAAGGTTGGAAGGGACCTTTAGAGACCATCTAGTCCAAACCCCCTGCAGAAGCAGGTCAAACTAGATCAGGTTGCATAGGAGCATGTCCAGGCGGGTATTGAAGACCTCCAAGGAAGGAGATTCCACATCCTCCCTGGGCAGCCTGTGCCAAGGCTCCCTCGCTCTAACAGTATAGTTTTTCCTTATGTTTAAATGTAACTTTCTGTGTTCCAGCTTCATCCCATTAACTCTTGTCCTGTTGCTAGCTACAATAGGAAAAACAGATGCCCCAACCTTCTGATGACCTCAAATATTCTCTGTAGGGTAATCTTCTTGCTACTCTGTGGTCTCAGGGCAAATAATGCTTAAAAGTGTTAACAGTTTGGTTAACAAGACCTAAGAGGAAAGTGCAGTGAAAAGGGAAAAGCATTTCCACATTTCCACATTCCAGTAGGTTTGCTAGAAAATCATGATGGTATTATTGCATTATGGCAACTCTCAGAGAGAAGTGTTTCTTTTCTTCAGTTGTATTAATGCTAGAAATAATCAAGGAAGATACTTTTATTCCTTCTTGTTTTGCTGCTGTTAAGAGCTTGGTCTCTATCTTGTCCTTACATCTTCCATTACCATGGAAGTCAGTTTATATGGAAACTGAAAGAGGCAATTGAATTTCATAAGTGAGCTTCTGTTTCGAGTCAATAGCAGAGTAGGATTACCAAAGGTATCTATAATTAGAGTTCTGTGGTTGCTATTTTATTGTAGACTCATGAAGGCTGCATCATAAGGTAAGGAAATTTTCAAAGGCAGATCAAAGGTTCAAGGTAACTTGCATTAATGGCCAACCATTTAATTGAGTATTGTGGGAAAGTTATGCTGCTTTATTGGCTGTTCTCCTGTCAAACTGTCCTCCAGAAATAATTTAAAAATGCAATTCTAAATGTATAGTTTGCTAAAATAGTGATAAAAATAACCCGGAGCATTGCTCATTATATGTTCAGCAGTTGTTTTCTGTTTTGCTGACCAATGATTCACTGTATGAAGAAACATTCACCCTGAAGTGAAGTAGTATGTCTGGTTGCTTGCAATACTATGCTTTTAGAGATTGCTGAAAGTTATTGCTGTCCCTACTGAATTCTGTGATGATAGCCTGACTTATTTTACTTCAATTTTTGCAGTTCATTAATAAATGTACTCTCTGCAGGAATACTGCATTCTGTTATTTTTATTTTTGTGATTTTATTTTAATTGTGCTCATCTCCTCTGGAAAAAGGTAAACTTGACTATACCTACACTTCAAATGAAAACAGAAATCAGCAGCTCAGCGCAGTCACTGTGGGACAGCTGTATCTATTTCCAGAAGCAGTTGTGTTAGTCTTTCAAATGTCTATGTTAAGCACACTTGGAGCTGTCCATCTGGCCTAATTAGCACAAAAAAAAGTTTTGAATACCCTTTAAAGTCACGTCACATGCAAAGCTCTACAGAAGTTTTAAGATCCTTTCCTACTCACAGGACAAGGAATTGGAAAGACTTTGGAAATGCAGCCCTGTAGCCTCTTTCGGCTCTCTTGTTCTGCTCTCTTCTTGGTCCCTAATTCCAGGGCTCTGGAATTAGCACCATCTTTCTCACCTCTTTGTTGCTAACACGGAGAATATGCCAACTTGAAAAAGAAAACACCATTGAAATGCAAATATCTCAGCAATTTAAAATATATTTTTGAATTTTCAAATTTAGATATAGACATGGTGCTGTAATGCTGAGGAGCTTTTGATGCTTATGCTAGTATACTCTTCAAATATCTATAGCACATTTCAGTCACAGAATCACAGAATCATAGAATGGTGGGGGTTGGAAGGGACCTCTAGAGATAATCCAGTCCAACCTAATGCTAAAGCAGGTTCACCTCAATCAGAGGTGAATTCAGCCAGATTTGGAAACCTCCAGCGAAGCAGACTCCTAACCTCTCTTGATAGCCTATGCAAGGGCTTCCTCACCCTCACAGGAAGGACGTTCTTCCTTGTCTTCAAGTGGAACGTCCTGTGCTCCAGCTGTGCCCGTTACCCCTTGTCCTGTTGCTGGACGCTACAGAAAAAGATGGTGTCCCATCCTTCTCATATCCACCTTTTAGATACTTATAAATATCCGTGAGGTTCCTTCTTAGCCTTCTTTTCTCCAGGCTAAACAGCCCCAGGATCTTCAGCCTTTCATCTCAAGAGAGACACTCTAGTCTCCTGATGATCTTGGTGGCCCTGTGCTGGACTCTCTCCAGCAGCTCCCTGTCTCTCTTGAGCTGAGGAGCCCAGAACTGGACACAGGACTCCAGATGAGGCCTCACCAGGGCAGAGTAGAGGGCGAAGAGAAACTCCTTCGATCTGCTGTACGCGCTCTTGATGCACCCCAGGATGCCATTGGCCGTCTTGGCCACGAGAGCACATTACTGGCTCATGTCCAGTTTGTTATCAATCGGTTGAGCAATGCATTTTAATAACAATCTATTACTGACGTAATTGTAAGCCTGCAGAGCAGTTCCAGCAGGAGCAGGATCAATGTCCTTGACTGCCAGCTCAGTGCCTCAGGTTTGCTTTGCCCTGTGCAGCGGGTGGGAAACCCCCGGCCGGAGTGAGAAGTTCTTAAAACTGAAGCGAGGCGCTTGCCAGTCCACGGTCTCATCGCCTGACAGGGCGTACTTCGTGTCTGAGTCCCAGGACCGGGATCCGCCGGCGCCCGGCGGGTGCTGGCCGCAGGAAAGGCGGCGGCAGCTGCAGAGGGGCCACACCGACACCTCGTGGTCGACGGGAGGGGAGCGGCGCGGGGCGCCCAGCTGCCTCTGCCGCCCCTAGCGCCCACCCGACTGCCCAAACCTCGCAGGCGCCAGCACGGCGTCTATGTGCAAAGACAGAAAACTCTGAGGCTTTCGCCTACAAGAGGCAGTTTTCAAGCTAATATAATCCTCTTTCTCAGTATCTGGGTGGGGGGAATACATAGGGCCACGAAGATGATGACTGGAACATCTCTCTTATGAGGAAAGGCTGCGGGATCTGGGGCTGTTTAGCCTGGGGAAGGCTGAGGGGAGACCTCATCAACATTTATAAGCACCTAAAGGGTGGATGGCAGGAGGATGGGGTAACACTTTTTTTCTCTCGTGTCCAGTGGCAGGACAAGGGATAATGGACACAAGCTGGGACACAAAAACCTCCAATTGTGTTTCCTTGTGTTTACAAGGAAAAGCTTCTTTCCCCTGAAGGTGATGAGCTGGCACAAGCTGCCCAGAGAGGTTTCCAAACCTCCCTGTGCCCCCTGATCAAGGTGAACCTGCTTAAGCAGGGAGTTCTAGAGGACGCTTCCAACCCTGATGATGCTATGATTCTGTGTAATATATATAATTAATGTTGAACTTAGGGAAAACATAGAATGCTGGTGTCCCATTAAAGCTTTTCTGTAAATCACAAAAATGTAAGGCACACAAATGCTTGAGAAGAAAAAGGGTTTGATGCATATCTGAATGAAACGTTGGTGCATCCTGCTTGGCACAACTTTAAGATAATAGATTGCCTCGTCAAAATTCTCTGTGTGCTTAATTCCCAAAAGAGAAGTGTGCATTTCATCTACCACTGAAATTCAGTAACTGTGGAAAGTGGGGAAAGACAAAAAGTCTGGCAGGATGAAGTGAATGAGAACTCTTCTAGCAGAAGCTAACAGGCTAAATTAAAATGAGATTATCCAAATAATTTTAGTCAGAGCATTGCAATTACTTTTATCAAAGCACCTCAAGGATGGCACTCATGATCTACTTCACCCCTCATTCAAAAGAGGCACTGTGAGCTCAGAATTGACAATACGTAAGAAAAGTATGAAGAGTAGGACTTGGTGGGTTTTATTTCTGTTGGCTCTGTTATATCCAATATGGGAGTTTAAGCTTTGTATTAATACCAAAGAGCTAGATAACAAAATAAAGTGCATATGAGAATGGAATGTGATATGGCAGTTATGGAAACTGGATGGTAAAGGGCAGTTTTCCACATGGTATTTAATATATTTTTGTAGAGTGAGAAAATCGTTGTCTCCTACTTGTATCACTTTGAGTCTGTTACTTCTTAGGAATATGAGTTGTCCTTTTAGCTAGGTCATTAGACCTGGATACATGTAAGCTCTGAAGGAATCAAAAACACAAGCACAACTACTGCAAGTGTCCTATCAGCAGATGCCAGGTGTTCTGTTTTCAAGGAATACTAAGAGATTATTTTTATTAATGTCTCATTCCAATCACATGGTATTTATACTGGTCAGGGAATCACAACATAACTCAGAGGCACAGAATCTTAAGGGTAGGAAGGGAGCTAGAAAGATCATCTAGTCCAACCCCCCTGCTACAGCAGGACCACCTAGAGTAGGTCACATAAACTCTTTCTGCAGCAAAACCTCATGCTGAGTTATAGAACTTCTTGCAAACTGTAAAGGCTGTTTTGTTATACAGCCAGCTTAACTGAAGGAAGGCTTCTGTGGGTCACGTCCTTCAAGACCTGGAAAAGGCTGGATCTGTCCAACCTCTTGGAAAATCTCTCCAGGGCACTGATGCTCACTTATAGCTGTAAACTCAATCTCCTAATTTTAGAGGCCTCTTAAGAAGTGGAAAACTTAATTTTAGCTTTTGCACTAAGAATTAAGGATTTGTGCATTTGTTAAGAATCTCTGTAATAAATATAAGCAAGCATGAAAAATCCTGTCATTTTGACATGTTACATCCACTATTACAGCTCTTTTTTTTTTGGACACATTTGCTTTGTTATTCACATGGCTTGTTTTCTGAACATTTTAATATCCATTATAGGCAAATGCATCTGTGCCTCACAAATTCTTGAGGAATTCCTACAGAAAGAAAACTATAATATTTTATTTAGAATGATAATAAACTGTTCACTTCTTGCACACAGCATAATAGAGAAGAAATGAACAATTACAAAGAATAATGTGCCTAGGGGCTTGGAAGCTGAGCTTTGCAACTGAAAGGCGAGTTCTAATGAAATCTTGCTATAGAAACAGTCTTATTTTTCTTCAGTTAAAAATTAATTAGTTTTCCAAGAAGAATGCCACTTTTAAGATTTCCTCCTCCTCTGCTTTACTGAAGTCTTGACTTGAGACTTGATAGGAGTAACTCAATGCAGCTGCATGCAGTAGACTAGTGCATTTATTTTGAATTTGTTTAAACTTCAGAGCAAGCACTCACATGCTTAATTAGGGTGTGAGGATCCTATTCCATGGATCAGATCTTCAGATTTGCATGTTTTGAGGCTGACCACATTAGTAAAAGTACTGAAAATCTCATCCATGAAGCTATGTGACTAGGAATATTTCTGCAGTTTAAAATTAGATAATTCCCAAGGCTTATCGAAGTAATGGCTGGAAAATCCAGGACCTAAATTATACATAAAACTTGCTAACTTGTAGTTAGCACAAAACCCCCATTATATTGTTTTGTTTAGTTTAGGAAAAAAAAAAAGAGACTGAAGTTAAATAGATAGAATGAGTTGAAGACCTATGGTGTACTTATGCTCTGGATATGTTTGTAAAAATAATTACTTGCCAGAAAATAATTAAACTTACTAAATGCACTTTGAGATTTAAAATTTCCACTGTGGTGAAGAGTTGGAAGTGACTGAAGGTATAACTGAATATGCTCCATTGCTCAATTACCACAAAAATATTGTATTTTTTATCCCATGAGCACGTTTTCTAACACATGAGTGCTGGAGTCAAAACTACATTAGAGAATATGTATTTTTATGTACTTATGAACTTTTAGAGCTGTAGGCAATACTTTCAGAGTATTTTCTAGCAATGGTATATCAATTGAATGGTCGCTGATATGAAGGTCATATGGGGCTTTAGCTAAGATCTGTAAATTTGGCACTGGAGCCTCTGATTTAAGGCATTCCGGGTTACTGCATCCTGCATCCTTTGTGACTGTGTCTTGTAGGCACAACTGGATTCAGTGGGATTCTTCTTTAACATAGAAAATACACCAACATCAAATCACAAATTTAGAATGACTGATAGGGGATTGGTGGTGAACCAAAGCTACTGTCTGATCGGGGATTAATGGTAAATGAATGCTAAATATCTTCACATGTTGACTTAGCAAATAGTGTGAAATTTGTTGATAGCCACATCTCTATTCTATGAGCTACCTATTTGTATCACAAAGCTAGCCTCTCTACCAGGTTTCCAGTCCGAGAAGGAAAGAGTTCAGGGGCAAAACTACTGCATCTCTTTGTCTGTCCACATGGTGAAAGCCAATCTAAAACTGGCTCTTGTGTCAGAATTGTTATTTCCTTCAGTGTTGGAGTTAGAACAATATTCTCATGTTGTCTAAATTTCCTGACTTTGGCAATGTCAGGAAGGCTATAAGGGCTGCAAAATCGGTTAGAAATCCTTTTGGATAGATGGAGTTTTCTGTTAAATCTGAGGACTACATTTTTATATATAAATCACATAATCTTTATATCTTCTTTGAAGTTACACATAGTGTACATCAGTGCAGAATTTACATCTTTAATTTTTACATTGTCATCCACATTTGTTCTGAAATTACATGTTCTTTGATAATATGGGTTCAGCTGAGAAGATGGGAATTGGCCTGATGTTTCTTTAAGATTACCGATTAATTTTTGTTATACCCGAAATTTAAAAGTTTGATCTCCTCTCTCTTACTTGAGCTTCCATTTAGTATTTGACTGTCATGATTTGACACGACAGCCTTTTCTGGTAAGGGGGATGGGGCTGTAAAGATGGCTCCTGTAAGAAGTTGTTTGCAACTCTCCCCAGCTCTGAGCCAGACCCACTGCTGGGGCTGAGACAATTAGACGCCTCCACGATCACTTTTTAACAAGAAGCTGGAAGAGGAGGCTTCTTCCTCCATCTTCTTCCTGCTTCTTCTTCTTCTGGCTGGTGGTGCTGCAAGGAGTAGG
>WBNH01000733.1:24019-40513 GCA_013401255.1 Urocolius indicus
TTTCCCAGAACTGTCATTGGCAGTGAGCCCTCCCTGTCCTTGTCTCAATCCACAACAACCTTGCTTATCTTTTTTATTCCCATTTTGCTGGGGCCTCTGCCATCCTAACGAGGGTGGGGGTGAATGGGGGCACTGAGCGAGAGACTGTCGTCATGCTGCTGTTCTAGCTGGGCCAAACCACAACAGTGACAAATCTGTTTTCTGGCCTGCTTTCTATGCTTGTCTATGTGCAAAGGCTCCATGCCACATAGAAGGGTAAAAAAATTGCGAGACTTACTCTTTTTAAAAAAGCCATTGTATCATATGACCATCCTGTCAGAAACTTCACTTATTCTTTATCATACCCTGTTACAAAGATTCACAAAATATGAGCAGATATGTGATTAGTAGGTAAGGTAGCAGTTTCTTTCCGTTACTACAATACTTGCCTCCCAAAAAAATAATTATCAGTGCAGCTATTTTTATAATAATATAGGTTGTGACTTAACCCCACCCAGTAACTCAACCACACACAGCTGCTCACTCACTCCCCGCCCCTGGTGGGATGAGGAAGAGAACTGGAAGAGTACAAGTGAGAAAATTTGTGGGCTGAGGTAAATAGGTAAAGCAAAAGCTGCATGCACAAGCAAAGCAAAACAAGGAATTCAGTCACCATTTCTCATGGGCAGGCAGGTGTTTAGCCATCTCCAGGATAGCAGGGCTTCAACACTTAGGAAGGCAAACGCCACCACTCCAAATGTACCCCCTTACTTCTTCCTCTCCTAGGTTTATAGGTTAAGCGTGACACCATATAGTCTGGGATATCCCTTGGGTTAGTTTAGGTCAGCTGTCCTGGCTGTGTCCCCTCCCAAGCTCTTGTGCATCCTCAGCCCATTCACTGGTCAGAACCCAGAGGGTGTTGTGATCAATGGCACAGAATCGAGTTGGAGGCCTGTGGAGTTCCATAAGGATGGGTTCTGGGGCCAGTCTTGTTCAACATCTTCATCAACAAACTGGATGACGAGACTGAGGGTACCCTCAGCATGTTCCCTGATGACACCAAACTGGGAAGACTGGCTGATTCCCCAGCAGACTGTGCTGCCATTCAGCAGGATCTCGACCAGCTTGAGAGTTGGGCAGAGATGAACCTCATGAGGTTCAATAAGGACAAGTGCAGAGTACTGCATCTTGGAAGGAACAACCCCATGCACCTGTACAGGCTGAAGACTGACCTGCTGAAGAGCAGCTCTGCAGATAGAGACCTGAGAGTCCTGATTGATAATAAGCTATACATGAGACAGCAATGTGCCCTCGTGGCCAAGAAGGCCAATGGCCTCCTGGGATGCATCAAGAAGAGTGTGGCCAGTAGGTCAAGGGAAGTTATTCTCCCATTAGTTAAACTTTATTGTGCTAAGGTTTATGTTTAGATAGCACGTTGTGCAAGAAATTAAAAAAAAAAGTAGAGAGATCATGAGAAAGCAATAACGTTTATAATGGCAGATTTAACTTCCATGTTCTAGAAACTTTTCTATTTTCACACTGTAAGCCTTTTTTTCCATATTAATCTTTGCTGCACCAAAGACATAAATTAAGTCTCTGCAGTCATATTTGTAATTCTGGACTTTAAAGTGAATACTTATTCTTAGAGATAACTGTTAAAAAGTAATTCAGACTTTTACCAGGCTGTATTAGCTATTCCATACATATTGTAGTATTCCCTGGAGCTGGTCAAAGCTACAGATGGACAGAGAAGACAAAGTCTGTTGTTCATAAAGTGAGTAGAGATTTGTTTGGGCTAAGGATGAACAAAGGCACAGGAAGATCATTCGTAAGAATTAACCATAAGCAGAACTACAGACCACAGAGGATGCTTTGACATGCTGTCAAATGAGTTAGTGCTGCTGGTATTTTGTATCAGTTGAAAATATATTCAGTTATATGGAGAATAACTGATGGGTTTTAAGAAGTTAAGAAGTTAAAAGCAGAGAATGAGAGTGGAAACCAAAATGAATAGAGAAAAAGGTTCTAAAGTCGAGGAAATTATTATTTCTGCCAGAAATAATAAAGGCCAGAAATTATTCATGTACAAGCAAGCTCTCATTCACCAAAAGAGACTGAGTGATAGTAGCTGAAGGTAGCTGGATGTTGAATAATGATTGTCTGTCCAGTTCACCAATTCCCAGCTTGCATTGCTATTGGCATAGCATTCAGTGAGGATATCAGAGAAATAAAGGCTGCAGAATTAAACCTTATTCTGGAGCATTCTGAGAGAGAAAGAGCCACCAGACAGCTTCAGATGGACTCCACACTGTCTCACTGCAATTAATTTTCTATCACTGCTGGAATTTTGCTGTGGAAATAAGTAGTAAAAGAAACATAGCAAAAGAAACAATAACAGGATTAAGAACAATAACAGTCTGTTAACTCACATAGCAGTGGTTTACAGACTATGACATTTTTTTCCACTGGTGCAATGTTTTGGTTTTGGGGTTTTTTTTGGCAATGGTTTTGCTTTTTTTATGTTCAACATTTTAGGGTTAAGCACATGACCCAGATGATGAGAGGATGCTTTCTAATACCTCCCTACTTTGTGTTAATTCATATATTGGTTTTTATTTCTTTCTCCCATTTAATCTGTGCAATTTGGAGGGAGGTTCCTTTTCTGCTCAGGAACAAGAATTAGGGCCTCAGTTGCCAAACCATTCGTCATTCTTCCCGGGTACAAGGAACCACAGAGAGAATTAGCGATCAGTGAGCAAACAATAGTAATCAACTCTTCTATGAACTGTAATTCTGTGACGACTAATGTGCACAGTCTGCATAGCAATAGAGATTTGAGATCAGCATACAAAGAACTGGTAATTCTGTAATCCTGGATCTAGTCTAGCACCGTAGAAAAGCAGCAAAACAGTCTAAAGTTGGATACTTAAATAGTGCAAGAGGATTCTGCTATTTTGAGAGATCAATTCAGTTTCCTGTTCTTAAGTGACACGTTCCCAGAGTCAACAGTGCATCCTGACAGTACTATAAAAAGTAACCAGACTATTATTCAAGCTACAAAAAGTGGTTTTCAGTTTTTCTACTGCTGCAGTTCTACACTCCGATTATGTAAAAACTTGAAATTAATTTATTCTCAGTAGATGTTCAATTTCTTTAGTCTTTGTACTTTGCATGCTCTGATAATAATTTTAATTTTCTGACCTAAAATATCCAGTATAATTTTCACATATTTTAGGCTTTTTTATATCCATATATAAGTCTGAAGTAAGTGTTTAGACAGCTAGGTAATAAGGTTACCAAAGATGTTTGCAACATGCTAATTACATATGAGGTGCATGACCACTTGCAAAATTCAGCTTCATTTCAACATTCCAAAGGTATTAGAGGTTTCCAAAACACATCTGCTACAGTCACCTGTCTTCAAGTAGTTGTTACCTTTAATGTCCACATCTCATTGGCATAGGTGAGTTCAATAAGGGGTACCTTTCTGCCTCTAAATTGTCTGCCATAGGAGACTGCTACATGTCAGCTATGTCTTTTGTACAAACTAATCTGGAACTGATCGCCTGCAGTTACAGAATGACTCGCCTGATCCCTTGTATTACCAGATGTAACTCCCTGCAGTTATTACCTCCAGATGTGGGGGAAAAGGCTAGCAGAAATACCTAGCTCCTTTAGTCCACACTTTGATTTATTATAACGGGTCTGAGTTGCAATGTCAAGACTAGTCTGCAGCAGTGGTAAGCACTCAGAGCTGTACTTCCTGATAATATTAAAAGCAATCTGGCTAGGATGCTACCAGGATGTTAAATATGGCAGAATCCTGTCTGTCACATATTAGGCACTCAAAATCAACAGATAATTTGGCTTTGTCTGAAAAGTGGGCCTACATTTGTTAATTTTATGTTGTACTCAAGCAATTTCATCCTGTGAAAGCTCTTTGTAGGCAAAATCAATTAACAGTGCTATAGTGTGATATGCATAGAATGGGTGCTATTTCGTGTTTTCTTCGCAAACTAATATTCAACTGGTGAAGAAATCAAAACCAAGATCATTTGCCCTACAAACAGAACAGACATACAATTGCATTTACTTTACCAACAACAGCGAAAGGTAAATCTAATGAAAACATCTTTATGCATACATTTTAAAAATGTTGATTACTGCATACTTTCTTATTTTCTGTATACTGAGTCTTCACTTGCTGTTGTTTTCAGTTGTGTAATAATGATGCCCCAGCTTATAGCATTGGACTCAGTCACTCACTGCTATGCTATCACATCCTGTGAAACAAGTGACATACTTGGTGCCATAAAAGTGGAGGGGAAAGGATTTTTCCCTTCCAGTAAGTGTATCTCTGATATTTGGGTCAGCAAGCTGTTCTTTGGTTTCATCAGGAATGCTAAAGGTGTAGTCGCATTCAACTCAGCTTTGTCTTTGTTACTAGTGATACACCTTCATGCTTAAAATTCTTGCTGATCTTTTTCCTCTCTTTTTCCTCTGAAGGCCTCATATGTTACCCTGTCTTTGAATACAAGTTTTTGCATACATGCCTTAGAATGTCTCTCCCGGAGAGCTTGGTAATCTAAATAGGGCTAGGATCCTAATAAACCTTGCCCTAATATTTAAAATCAGGACAGACTGTGGTTTTCCAGAAGTCATAGAGAAAAACATGGAGGGGACCTGTCCTGATTTTGACTGGGACAGTTAATTTTTCTTCCTAGTAGCTGATCCAAGTACTCTGTTTTGTATTTATTGTGAGAATAATGTTGATAATGCACTGATGTTTTAGTTATTGCTAAGTAGCTTTTACTGTAAGTGAAGGATTTCCAGGTTTCCCTGCTTTACCAGTGAGGAGGTACACAAGAAGCTGAGAGGGAGGATGGCCAGGACAGCTGACCTGAAGTAGCCAAACAGTTATTCCATAACACAGCGCTTCACCAACTGTATGTATTTGAGTTATGGGAGCAAGTCCAAAGTATGGTTTACAGGGTTCTTTGACTCTCACTAACATGAGAGGCCAGCACCCAAAGTATTGGCTTCTTGTCTTTAACCCATCTAAAGAATATGTAAGGAGGAATACTTGTCCCAATTTTTTTTGTTGTTTTATTTCAGCAGGAAGGATAGATAGATTTGGCTCATACCTCATTTTTGTAGTTCTGGCTTAATATTCATAAAATAGCTTCTACATGGCTAACTAACATGAAATTTTAGCAGTCATTTATGTGTGGAGGGTTTAAGAAGACAAGGAAGGTAAGTTTGTTAATTCATTAACATGTAACTCTGTTAATACTTACTGGAGGAATTAAGGCTAAAGATGTAATGCTGAATACACCAAAAATCATAAGGGGTAGTAAAATAACTGGAAACCAAGAGAATATTCAAATAAAGCTGTATATATTGTGAGCAAAAGGCACACAACGTTTGTGTTTAGAGAAAAGAATTCTCATTAGTATTGATCACTGATTTTCAGTTTCTATACCCCTTTCAGCAGTTTGGCATGCATATTATTGTACGGTCTCAGAACTGAATGAGCCTTGGGGAAAGGCAAAGTTTTTTACATATTCCCTGTTCAATATCTAGATTTCTTACTGCATTCAAACAGATACTGGTAAAATTCCCAATAATTTCAGTGGGATACAAATAGAAACTCCCAGTACAGCCATTGTAACCTAGATCTTGCTGCCTACCTTTCCTGATATCACTACTGCTGCAAATGGGGAGGTTCTGGTTTATCTCCACTGGGATGAGCATACATTCAAACTCCAGGCAGGAAACTGCCAAGAGGTTTCAAGGCATGACATCAGCTGAGCTGTAAGTTTCCTGGAGGAGAAGGAGATGAGAGTCACAGTGTGGTCAGATCTAACTTTATTTTAGAAAACTTTACATTACTATCTGAATTGTTTTCCAAACATTTGTATTTCTCTCTCTCCACTGTTCAGTTTAGGAGGAGGAGTGATATTATGAATTAGTGGGCACCTGACACCCAGCCAGGGCTAAACCACCACATATACCAATTTTTGTCTTTTTCTTCAAGCTATGCTTTGTTGGCTGTTTTTCTATCTCAGGAGATATAGAGCTTTTCCTGCTTTACTCCAGTTGTTTCTGTTGCACTGAAAGTGGGAGATGTTTAGATGCCTTGTTTATCTCCCAAAACATCCTTGATGATTGTAAGAATTTCACTGCTGGTGGGTTGGTTTTGGTTTGGTTGGGGTTTTTTTGTTTGTTTGGGGATTCTTTTTGTGGTAAATTGTTTGTTTGTTAGTTTTAAAAAATCTAATCTGAAAAGAGAAAGATCTTGAAATATTCATTTGTGAGGTCTTGAAAGCCGGGGTTTGAAGCATAGATTCTCTCTTGGTTTACACATGCTCCTCCTATTCATAAAATAGACTGTAGGTAATAGAAAATCCCTTATCCACTTCATCAGCCAATAAGAAATCACAGGTTTCAGGAGTAATTAAAAGCGTGACCACAATCTGAAGGGTGTCAAACAAAGAAAAGTCCAGAATAACGGTAAGCTTAGTTGGCACAAACCTCATGAGTTTATCTTGTAACTATATAATAATACATTTTACAGATATAGAAAATAATATATAACACTATATATTTTCTGTAAATAATAACAACAAGAAATAGTAGATTTCTGTTTTGTATAAAATATACAGGAAATGAGCATTCTGCCTATTTTTAGTTTTTAATCATATTTTACTATAAAGTATATAGAATTGGTCTCATTCCTGAATCTTTTCAAGTCATAATGCATATTTAACAGTGCAGACCTATTGCAGAAAGCCTGTTAGTAGGGACCCTTACCCTAACAGAAATCTGATCGTGACAGTGACCATCTCCTGTTCTCCAGGGCAGAGAAGTAGTTGTTCCTTTGTTAAATGGTAAAAAGCCTTAGCCCATGCTTCTGTATAAGCAAATCATTATATATGTTTCACACCCTTAAAAGATCTAAATGTCATAGTAAATATACTAGGGAGTTACAACAGGCTTTGCCTCTAGCTGTTTTTTATACCTGATTTTAAACGGTGCACATAAGCAGAATTAAATTGTTTAAACAGCATAATGTCGTGCAGCTGGTTCATTCAATAATGTCCTGAAGTTTAACTTCCAGGCACAGACAAAGTAAACAACAGTATGTGACCCTGCTACCAGTTTTACAACATCTTGCTGGAGGTGAAGCTAGAATGTGTGAAGTGTGGGCTGTTAATGTGAGTCCTAGCAACAACCTGCCTGCTTATTTTCCTCTGCCTCTTCCCTGCCTGATCCGTGCAGTCGGATGCTTCCTCTGGACGGAATGGGAGCTGACAGCCATTCAACAAGAGGCAGAAGAGGCCTCTAAGATTATTAGATGGGAGTGAACTGGGGAAAGTGGACAGGCTACTTGGAAGTGAGGGTGTCCTGTACCTTGTCATCTGAAGGCATAAGGGCTAATGAGCGTGTGGTGAGTTTTCCCAAGCCCTCGTCCTTCTGCTTCCTGCTTCTGTAATCTCACTCCTTTCAGAGACCTGAGCTTTTCCAGTCATCCTTACCACTGAAACCCCTTACACTCACTCACCATTTCTCTTTCCCTGCTTTCAATCAGTTCTAAGGAACAAAACCCTCAAATACACTTGCTGAGCCCCAACTCTTTTCTTCTTCATAAACAACAGAACTTGATTCTGATTTTTTTCCCCATTTATTACAGAACAATCTTGAGCTTCTGAGACTCCATAAAACCCTCTCTCTGACTCCCTGCAGGGGCTTACCCTGGCCTGAGAGCTAAAATATTAATTGTATTCCTCCTATGAAATTCTGTAAGTGGATGGATTTAAACAAGCACAATCCTAGTATGCTATAGCACTTTATACCAATACCTATTTATTGCCATTTTTCTATGTATAAGGGATACAGAAGACACACTGTGTACCGTTAAAATCTATTCGCACTCTTGGACGGTGGCTTCCAGTCTGGATCAGTATTACCGGAAGGATCTTCTGGGCAGGGAACAGGATACATAGAGTGAGCTGTTGAAGTCACAGCATTTCAGGGTCAGCTGCCTGTTTCCCAACAGACTGTGTTTTTTTATCTCTCATTATAAAATCTTCTATGCAGATAGTAACAGTGTCAGATCTTGTCAGGTTGATTTAGCCTAAGTTCAAAGATAAAACTTGTATTCCAAAAGTGCACAGGCTACATGGTCAGCTTCAAAGTGCATTGATGTGCTGGCTATGTCACATGTAATTATATCACCTCATTTTCTTTTGCAGTTTAGCTTTGACTGGACCAATATTTTTAAGCTATGTCACTTCTTTGCCCTACATTTCCCTCTCGGACATGGATGGGGTGTGCAGTACCATAGTGCATATACATGACACAGTAGGGCTTAGAGCACTCAAGAGTGTATGAATCATAGACAGCCGTGAATTAAAAAACTGTGGTCTTTCAAGTCTGCATAGTTGTAAAAATTAGTGTATAAGACCTACAAAACATCCAGTTCAATCACCAAGAAAATCCCTGAACAAAACCCTTTACAGAAAGGTCAGGTAGACAGTGTCTTGCTCCCTCCCACTGAAAGTAGAGTTTTTACTGGAAACGTGAAGAGTCTTCAGATCAAGTAATGGATCTTTGTTAAGAGTAGTATAAGGCTTTTCTGCTCTTCCAGGGACAGGGAGTCCAGTCTTCCAAAGAGAAGATATTCTCATTATTGCTGTAACACATAAAAATTATGCTGAAGATACAAATACTGGATGCAAATACTGTTTACATTTTTAAGTAGTTTTCTGCACGTGATTGCAGAAGGCACAAGTATTCTTGTTATGAAAATCATCCATTTTGCATGGAGATCCTTTCTTATTTCCACTCACACTATCAGAACAGTTTTTAAAAAATATGTGATATAAAGTAAATAACAAGAATTGGACCTGTTGATTTCCAAGAGGAAGTTGAACTAAGAAAAAAAAAAACCACCCTAAAATTAAGAAGAATCTACTTAATATTCTGCTTCTATAAACATCTGAACTAAGGTCTTTAGAACTTTCTGGTAATTGAAGCACATACTTCAACATCAGTTGAATAAACTTTTATATGGCACTATGTTCAGCACCTTGCTGTCTTCAACATTAGTTACTCGTCATAACGTTAGAGAAGACAGTAGGTAAACTTGTTTCAATGTAAACTAACCCACCATTCCCATGTAAGTGGGTCCAATACTGAAATAACTCCATGAATACTACATGAATTACATTATTTGTAGAGGAGCCACCAGTCAATCCAACCACTTTATGGAGAAACCAATACATCCAGCATTATATTCCAAATGTTAACCTTGCAAGAGCAGTTCATGTCAAGGTGGATGTGGTTATACAGGTATTTAAGTGGAAGCTTCCGAGACTAGAAGGCACAGTGCTTCAAGAATATTGGATTACCTTCAGTTCATGCTATTACTACAGTAAAAATCTCATTCAGATTTGTGAGAGTTAGTTTAGGAAACCAAGGAGACAGACAATTGGCCTGTATTTCTTGCTTTTCAATGGAATGGGAATCCCTTAAAATGATTTGCAGTTAACAAAAAGTTTCCCCTATTCCTTGTCTTCAAAATGGGACTGAACCACAATTGTCTTGGTAAATATGTCTCACTTAAGAATCTCCTTCTGAACTAGTATTGTTTAAGACTTGTTATGAATTTTTGAATCAATATCTACATCTCAGATGTTGCTTCCAGAGTCTTATGCTTTGAGATTGTCTTTTAATCCTGTTTCAGCTATACCTTGATATGTGTGCCTTTATACTTAGTTACATACCTTAATTCATCAGGAATATGCCACAAAGCATTTAAGCACACTTCAGTCTGCAGGAATTCAGGATGTGCTTTAAAGAAAAAAAGTTCCTAAGGATATGCTACATATCCAAATGCAGGTTTAATTATAACTTGTGTTTACATGCCTGCATAGCTTAAACTAGCTAATATGAATAAAGATAAAAGAATTACTTTTATGTGAACTAGTAACTGGAGTTCTAACTCTAAGGCAGCTGTTACTACTTTGACCTTTCTCATCTTAATGCACTACCTAGATGAGGCTAAAGCCTGGCTTTATTTCTTCCATAAAGGTATATCCATACCAACAAATTATTTCTTATTCATTTTGAGAATTCATCTTTTTTTTTTTTTTTTTTTTCTAAAAGGCATTTTACTTTTCAGTTAAGACTTAGAAACAAAGTAAGTTCGGGTAGAAAAGCTCCAACCACGGACACTTTCTGTCTAGTGTTCATTATTTCCAGCAAGACATGAAATGGTCATTTCCACTGATAGCTGCAATGCATTGCTAAGCATGTTCTTAATATACACTGCACTTAAACTACAAGAAAGATTTAGTTGTACAGGTTTGTAGTCACATTGCCTTCTCAGGAAATACAACTGTTAAGAAAGACACAAAGCTGAAGTTTGTAAGATGGGTTAGCATGTTGAATATAAACATGAAATACAACTTCTTTTGTTTCAGAATGATTTTTTTTTTTTTTTCTTTTTCATTTGCTTTAAGACTTGATATTTCTTCTCATAAATTCTCACATCACTATTGAACGTCGCTCTGCTAAAGAGAAGGACTGATGCCGGCAACCGTGAGATACACGTTCCAGGTCTCTGCATAGCTTTACCTGAGGCATCATCTTCCTCTCTTTTGGACAGGCAGATAGATGTATGGGATGGATATCGTTACTGTCTAAACACAACAGAGATACTATGTAGGTCATAGGATACATTGTCTTTTACTAATGCAATGGTATTTTTTTCACACACTCACAAGCCTGGGATTTCAGAAGTTCAGAATGAATTTTGTAAGACCAAAGGGGAAGGTGGAAAACTTTAAGAACTTGATCTAAACCCAGCAGATTTTATAGTTTGGAAAAGACAGAATATCATCTCTCTAATGTGTCTAGAGGTAAATTTGGAACACAGATGTGATTAGGGCCCAATAGAATTCTCACCCTGTGGTCAAAAAAGAAGCAAAAGGCTACAGATGAAAACATGTACTTGCATGTTAATAATGGAGAAAAGAATGCAGAATAGCTGTATTGTTTCTACATATTTATTCTGTAAAAAGGTAAAACAATTTGAAAATCAGAGATAAACATTTGAATACTCTCTACATACAATATTAATCCTAGAAGAATATTACAAACTTTAATAGGAACTGTAATCCTCAGGAAATATACCACACTGAAGTCAGAAAAATGCACACTGAAGTCAGAGAAATACAAAGGCTCATCTCAGAAGACTAGATATTATGTGGAATGGGACTAGACTTCTTAGTGTTTGCCTCCTCAGCAGCGACATGAAAGTTTACCTTCTTATCAGCCTCTTGAACATATTTCCAGTGCCTTGAGCAGTACAGGGTTAAAACAGATCAACCCTGTGATTTTTTTTGTTTTAATTTTCACACTTTGCTGTAGCAAAATACTGTTTTCTACATTTCACAAGAAAGCAACCAAGCAAAGGAAAGCCAAACGTTTCATTAAGTGTGTATGAAACCCTAAAGCCTTAAATCTAGGGCTTCAGAATTTCACAGAACCACTTTTAAATCCACACAGAACCCCTGCTACCAAAGTAGATTCCCCATCTGTGGTCATTCAGTCCTCAAACTCTGACAAGAATTCAAACAAGGACTATTGTGGGTGGTGTTTTTTTGGTTGTTGCTTGTTTTGTTTGTGTGTTGTTTTTGTTTGGTTTTTTTTTGTTTTTTTTTTTTTTTGCTGTGGGACTGTTTCATGACCTTCCAACGAAGAGTCATGAAATCAAAAGTGAGTCCACAGCCCTACCAGCTTGGGCTGGGGTGACACAGAAATGAAAAAATGTCCTACGTGATTTCCAGTCTGCTTGGCAATATAATCTATTAACTAATCTATCCAAATTTAATCATGCAAATCTCCTTGCATTACCTTACCTGCAGTAACAATTTTGTAAAGGAAGAGTAAATAACATATAAAATAAACTGTAACATTACAATTACTTTATTCATATATCATAGGTTTAAATGAATTATATATTAAAATGAACCTAAATTTATGTCAATGTAACTACAGTCAGAAACTGATTCTATTTTTTGACCTTTTCTTAGCATTAATCTTTGCTTTTACCTTGCATGTTGTTATTTTGCAAATAAGATTACCTAAAACACAGCCAGATATCTCAGGAAACAAGAAAAGGGTGAAAAAGTGAAAAATCCTTTAAAAAATCTGCTTGCTTGCTTTGATATCTCTGTGTTCTTTTGTAGGAAAAATACCTAACCACAGCACGTTTGGTGACCATAATGTCAGAAAGTAGTAAAGCATTACAGCACAGAGATTTCGACTGAAAGGTCTTGCTTCTCCCACAGCACTCATTCACCTTTGCCTGTAGTATCTCTGCATGTTGACATTTGTAAACATATCAGATAAAGAGCTGCAAATCACTTCAGGTTTTATTTACTCAGTACAGCTTCTCCCTTTGCCCAGTAAGTTACATGAGTTTGTTTAACAGCAGGATCCAAGTCATTTACTGAAATTAGAGCTGCAAATCCAACTGCTGACTGCTCTTGGCCTCCATTTACTACTCAAACTCTCTTCATGAAAAACCCATTCTTTGATTCCTATGTCCAGTTCCTTTTCCATTTTTATGCCTTTCTGGATGTTTCTCAGAAACAGTTTTGGTCACAATTTGATACAAACATTTATTGCTAAAATTTATACTTGGAAATCTATTGCCATTAGACTATTCAATTTTTTTTTTCCCCCGCCAGTTTTTCAGCTGCTGAAAAATCAGAAGTCCTTTAACTAGCCTTACCTCTTATCTCCAGCTTATTGTCTGCTCTGGCAGTTAAGTCAGAGAGTATTATCACACCATTCATCTCTTTGAACTAAACACAATCAGTATCTTTTAAGGCATCAAATTATAAATTTCAAGGCATCTAATTCTGAATTTCTAGCCATTCTTAGTAAAAGGATTTTTTGTAACATTTGGGAGCACATACATTAATGCATAAATATCTTGAGTCAATGAGGTCTGTATTTTAATGTGAGACTTCTCTTTACAGACTTTATCATCCCAGAGTAAGTATATGGCATTAAGATGAAGCTACATGTTACCTCATCTTTTACTTTCCTGCTGTTAACTACCTTACGGCTTGCCAAGATGAGAGGTTCTGTATGCCCTCTAGAACAACTTTGTATCACGGAAGGCTGAAATGTAACACAGTATGCACTTTCAGAGATGTTGAAAGCTTTACTTTTGTTTCTCGATTTTATTTATAAAGGTAGTATTATTTTCCCTGTAATTAAGCTTCTGAGCACCTTGTATGAGTAAAAACTGAAGATCAGTACAACAACCTTCTTGTTACTAAACAAAAGTCCATTGCCTTTCACCTATTAAAAAGCAAGGCAATTGGATGAGATGGAGGGAGCAAGAGGAGCACGAATAGACCACACACTTTATTCCCTTAACAAATGAAATCACATTAATGTGGCAAAGTGGTTTAGATTGTCTCAGTCACTGGTACAGAACTAGGTCTCTTTGCTTTAGCACACCATTTATAAAAAAATCTAGTGTTTAGATAATTCAAACCATGACATGGAATACTGTCCATACTGTTTCCATCCACCCCCGTTGAATGAATAACACTGCTTTCTGCAGGACTTCTATAAAGGTATTATCTTCGCCAAAATCTACTTAACTAATGAGATCAGAAGTTGGAGCAGCATGATTAAAAAGTATACTAAAGTATGTCTGTCACTCAAGATACTTCTGGACGACTTGTATCTATAGAGTCAATTACGCCCTTCTGAAAAAAGTCCTACTAATTCCATTCAGATATGTGTGGACATACACATATTCATTGGTATTTAATTTTAAATTACCATTTTGCAAATATCTACTAATAAACAAGTAAATTATGTCAACTCGACCTTCAGAGTTTGTTGGCTGTGCTATGAAACTGTGAAACTGGCAGGTGGCAAATCACAGGTTAAAATGTCCTAAATGCATTAAATTGTTGTGACAAACGTCAGAGTTAAATGTTGAGCTCACCATTTCTTAGGAGTCTGCATCCAAGATTAATTATTTTTCATACAAGTTTTACAGCAGTAATTTTTGCAACAGGATTTAATGGAAGATACAGTCACACTTCTTCAGGGAAGCTCATTTCACCTTTTGGAACCAGAATTATTACCCTAATAGCCACTGTGTGAAGTCTTGCCAAATTAAGATGCTTCAGTCTTTTCCCTTCTATCTTGACAAGTTAGTTGCTGCTGACAAGATTCTTTATGAAGATAACTTACGCTGCATTAGATATATATTCCAATATGCGCAATTGATTTTTAGATTAAAGGAATCCTACGGGACATGGAAGAAAAACCTCAGTAACATGACAGCTTCCCTGTAGGCCAAAAAGCACATGTTTTAGTACCTGTATTCTACTTTCATTCTGCTATTGTTCAATGTTAATCTTCACTTTATGTCCTAAAATGAATAAGCCGTAAGACCGAAAGACCTGTGTGTTTACAGTGAACAGAGTTTAGGCTTGGTTTCTCTCTCAAACAATTCTGTGAGATTTGCAGTGCACACAGGAGATTTTTTTCTGATTTTGTTACGAGGATGTTCTGTTCAGATGACAAGGACTTGTTTATAAGCTAGAAAAACTTGCATGGATAAGATAGTCATTTGGGAATGAGCATTTATTTTTTTTTTTTTATGTGTAAACACATCGCACCTTCATAATCAGACTTATCAGCTTCATATAAAACGGAAGGGTCTGCTACTTAATTTTCTCCATCTAAACCACACTCAAGAAATGTTTATGTAACTCATGACTACTTTCAGAAATTCTGCTACTTTTGGTTGTGATGTCTGTTCATGCTTGATTATCCTTTCCATTAACACGTTTTCTAACGTCTGACTTAAATCTCCCTTGTTGCAATGCAAGCCAGTAACTTCTTTTCCCATCATGACACCATCTACAGCAGCTCTCTACATATGGATTCTATTTTCTCCTCAATCAGCTGTAGAAGAAATAACTCCCAGTCCTTTCCCATCACTCTTATAGGAAACTCTTCTGAAATCACTGCTTGTTTTTAACGATATTCTTTAGATTCTCTTCCAGTCACCTTTCATTTAGAGAAGCATCTAAAAGCAGCAAGTATTAAGGGTGATGTATTACTGCTGCTAAAAAGAAGGAATAAAGCGTTTTAAAGGGTAAGGGGTAAGCTCTGCAAAATATTTAAAATAACATCCAATGAGAGAGGAAAGTTGAAATCTGAGTTTCTTGGAGCTCTTTTGTTATGTTGAGAGGGGTGCTTTAGCTACCTCTGTTCACCCTGTAGCTTCCACTGTCAAAAGGACATTTCGTGATCAGGACAAAGTTGCCAGCAATGTCTATGACTGTATGGAAAACATCCAGAACACTGAATAGCAGGAAGAGCCAAGCCTATACCACTCCTTCCACCCCACAGCTATTAAAATACTAAAATTAGCAAATATCTTAATTATTCAAAGTAAACAAATTCATTGCACTCATCTAAATGAATCTGATATGTAGCTGCATTTGACGTTGATTCTCAAAGTAAAGTAAGGAGGGTCAAAGGAAGCAAGCTTTTTCTGGACTAGACAGATGAAGAAAATGAATTATCTGGCCATAAGAACTACCTGCGTTTTGAGCAGCGAAGGGACCACCTTACCAACTCGGACTGGATGTTTTAAGTAAGCCTCTTTGCAACAGGCTTTAATTCATCACAAAAACCAGAGCAGCAACTTCCCTTCCCCCATCCCAGTTTACTAGACCTGAGCCAACTGCTTACTGATGTCTTACAAATATGCATTACCACTAGGTCTCAAACTCTCGTTTACTATTCTTTTCCTTTTTGCTCCTTCTTTGCTTTTGCAGTCCTTTTTATTACACCGTGGGTGGTTTGTTTTTTTTTTTTCTTCTTGCTTCTCCCTCTCCCAAATTATTTCAACGACGCCGTGTTCCCAGGTTTCCTGTCCCACAGTCCTACCAAGAACTTTCCTTCTGTTTCTCAAGCCAGGCAGGAGTTTCCGCTACCATTACAGACTTGTGGAACTGCCTAGGTGTGGATGTCAGCCTGCAGCACAAGACGGAAGCGTCGCTCCCACGGGAGGCTGGGGGAATTACGCTATGGGATAAAAAAGCGATAAACTTCTTACCTGCCTACATCAAACTTCTCTGAAATACGACTACTCAGAGGCTCTGACCAGTGTGGTTTAGCTACTTGGGTTCCTCCCAACAAGCGTTTGTTTCTGCCGAGGCCAATGACAAGGTTCCTGTCCCTCCCTACATCAAGGGCGAGTACGTGTTAGCAAAACGGATCGCACTCTGTCCGCGGTGAAGAAGCTCCCGGGGCGCTCCTGCCAGCGCCGAGCGGCTGCCGGGTTTCAGCCTCCCGGCAAGGATGGGGCCGCAGCGCGACCGGGGGCTCCCACCGAGCACCCACACCTCGGTCCCACCGCTACCGCAAGCGCGTGCGGCTGAAGCGACGAGCCCC
>WBNH01000733.1:41196-113719 GCA_013401255.1 Urocolius indicus
GTGCGTGTGCGTGTGTGCATGTGTGTGCGTGTGCGTGTGTGCATGTGTGTGCGTGTGTGCATGTGTGTGCATGTGCGTGTGCGTGTGTTCGCGTGTGCGTGTGTGCATGTGCGCGTGTGTGCATGTGTGTGCATGTGTGTGCATGTGTGTGCATGTGCGTGTGCGTGTGCGTATAGCGGGCAGGAGGGCCGGTGGGCAGCCTGGGGCCCGCCGTGTCGTTAAAGGGCGATAAAGCGGCGGGGTTCCGCTGAGGCGCGCGGCGGCCCCGCTCATTTGGCCGCTATTAGATCTCTAAAGCCGTGACCCGGGTCACTGTTTTTTTCCCCTAAATGTATGAGCTTAGGGTACGCTTGAATGAGCTAAATCGTCACCCTGGGCGGGATCGGCCCCGCGCCCGGGCAGCAGGTATTCAGGAGTAACGTTTATTGCTCTTTAATGAATATTGGCTTTCTTCGCTTGCGAGAGATCGTATCGCGGGCACGTACTTCAGGCTGGGGTCGTGGGTGTTGTTCAGGCTCACTGGGCTGCCCTCGGCAAGCAAGCCCTGGCGGCACGGCCAGGGAAACGGCCGACGAGTATTTAAGTGGGGTGCCTGGTTACCTGGTCTTTTCAACGCCGACAGCAGACGATCGCAATGGGCGTTATCAGTCTTCAACGTTTGTTTTTGACTGCCAGCCTGTCAGCCGTGATCCCTCCTTGGCTGTGAGATGCCTCCAAGAGCCAGCTAGGGCGAAGAGGAGTAGTCCCCTTCTGGCCATCCCTGGGTGCTGTTGGCAGCTGGTGTGGCCAGTCAGGAATAATCTGGAGTCAGAAACTTTACTCAGTCTTTCTGATATCTTCACATGAGTTGAGTGTGGATGTAAGGCTTTCAAGAGGGGTGCATCAAACCAGTCGGCCAAGTCTCTGGAGACGCTCTTTTTAGTGAATTGATCTGAAGGTCTGCGGAGAGATCTGAGATTTGGGATGAGTGACTGACTTTTTGTTCTGCGACGATGAAATTACCTGAACCAGAAATACATAAAATCTTTACGTAAATGTTATTCTGGTGTCCATGTAGCTTGGGTTTGTTTTAGGTTATCCAGATTAATTAAAAAAAGTTAAGCTTTCCATCGTGAATTTTAACAGCAGAGAAAGAGTAGAAAATGAGTCCTGTGCATCAGACATGTTAGGTAGGACTTCTCTTTAAGAACCTAGTTAATGAAACACTGATAATAAGCTTGCTGTGTGCCAAGTGCAGCCTTGTAGCTCCTTGAGAGCCTGGAGCTGTTTCTTAGATTTTTTCCTTTTTGAATTTATATCCAGATGAAACTGGCCATCCTGTACTTTTTGAATGCTTGCCTTAACCCTTATGACTGCTACGGGCTGTTGCGTGGAAGGCCAGCTACTCTGAGAACAATAAATTTAATAAGCCTTGGTAACAGAGCATGTTTTTCTGTTGACTAAAGGGGGGAAGGGATTAAATAGTTCTAATTTTTTTTTCGTTACTCTTTTTTTCCAGTTGATGCTTTTCCTCTTTTCTTTGGTGTGGCCTTCTTTGGTTCCATCTTTAAAAAAAAAAAGCGAATCTTCAGGATATCCTGACTGTTTATGCAATTTTTGCTTAATTTTTCTGTTGTATCATGGGGCGTCTCTGAAGACAGACTTTGACAAAGCCTCAACGGTCTCTCAGTACACCATATAGTGCCTCATGAAACATACTGCTACAGATCAACCAAGTTGCTTTCTATAGAAAGCCAGGAGCTGGGAATAATAGTTTAAACAGGATGCTGGCCCTTTGAGACAGTCCAAGATGCCTGCATGTGTCACTGACTAGCACTTGTTGCTGGGGTTTCCATACTTCTAATAGGATAGGAGTCCCTTGATCTTCGGAGTGCTTGTTGCAACTGACACCAGCTCTTTTAAACTGAAGAAGAAAAATAGAAAAGGTTTATTTATTTCTTTTTTTTTTTTGCATCTATGTGCAACTTGGAAAGAAAGCAAACTCTGTTTGCAGTTCAAATGTTTTCTTGTGCATTTGTGCAGAGGTCTTCTGCTTCCAATCCTCATCTTCATCAAATGCAAGAGATTGCTCCTCCTTTACCTTTCTGTCTTAATGGTAGTAAACAGAGTGGCTCTTCTTGGTAATGAACAGTCGATTCAAGTTAGAAAGTTGTGTTAGGCATCTAGTTGTTTACAACCCACTTTCAGCCTGGAAGACCAAGCTGTCGCCATAGTATAAAGATGAGCCTACTCTAGATTTATGCAAGACTTGCAGTTACAGTGTGGACATTAACCTTCAGATGTGGAACAACCACCTTGTTATTTTCATAACAGCAGCAGCACAAATGCTTGTACCAGTTAAAGAATTCTGTGGCTTATCCATTTATGCAGGGATCTTGCAGCTATGTGAGCTTCAAAACATAACCAGAAGGTCCTTTTGTTCGTGCTTCATGTTGGGTACTGGTGTTGCAGCCTGCGGGCAGTGAGGCTTTCTCCTCAGCCTTTAGTATGAAGCAAACAGCAGGGCAAAGTAGTCCCTCGACAGCATTAGACAAAATTTTGGTTAGCAGTGGAACTAAATTAGAGAATTTGATGGAAACAGGCTAGGGTAACTGTGGTCAAGTTTGCTGCAGCATGGACTCAGGAGCTCAACAACCAGCCTACCCCCACCTAGCTCTTCCCAGACTTCTGTAGGAAGGTGCTTTTCCTGATTTTTCCTTGGTAAGACCTACACTGATGGAGACTTTTTCCTTCTTTAAGGAGATGATCCCAAGAAGTAACTGAATATCTGCAGCACCCGCTAACATCAGCACGTTATTGAAAGTGTTCAAAACCTGCTCAAAGCGAAGTCATTTGAACATAGTCCAGCTTGGACTATGACCCTGAAGCTTCTGTGGGTGGAGACCCAGAACCAGTGTAGGACCTCTCCTACTGACATTGTAATCCTTGAGTTACAGCTAATGCCATATGAAGACGTGCTGGTGGTAGAGAAGTAGTTGTTAGAGCTCTTGTGCTCTGATCTGGTTTGGCAATGTAACATAAGACTAACATTAGCCTCTACATTTTTAATAGTTAGAAGAGGCTGTTGAGCCTGGTGCCTATTTTATTTTTGTAGTGGTATAACCTTAGGAGTGGTGTGTTTGTTCAGTTTGGATTTTTTTGTTGTTGTTGTTTTTTTAGTCAGCGTGGTTGAACCAGGTTTAACCTCCAGAAGAGAATCCATGTTTACTCATTTAGAAGCATTTTCTACTTACACAATTTATTCTTTGTATTGAAGTGGAATCCTTTAAAACATACTGTGTGAACACTTCTGCATCAATGTAGATTTGTAGGTTTTTGTGACAGCATAATCCTGTGATGTATCTGCAGCTGTCTTCTGCTTCATTCTTGCTGCACGGTGTCTGGAAGGATTATAGTGTACACATAGGCTTGTGTTGGCTGGCCTATGTTCAGTGGACTATGCTTAATTTAAGAACTTACAGCATGATGCATCTTGCATGACATGTGACCAATCTTAAAACTTTTGCATGGAGAACATAGGGGAAACAACAGCAATGGTTCAGTTTTTCATTTGTGATCCTTGCAATGCAAATTTTAAGCTGCCAGTAGACTTTCACAATATAATTCTTCAATGGCATCCTCTCTACTAGATAAGGATCTCTGTTTGAAGGGCTGCATGTATCATCCTGATCTGAGCTCTTAAAAGTTACTTTAGAAGATAATGCAATGTGACTTCACTGAAAAAAAAAAAAAAAGAGCTCTTGTGTTGCCCTGGGAGTTTGTAAGATTTGACAACCTGTTTAATTTTGCATATTTAGCATTTTTAATATAATAGCTTAATCTTAAATGATATACTGTACTGTACACTGTCTTAGTTGTATATAAGAATGTTTCTTGAGCATGTAAGGAAGAGTATATTACAACATGAATTGGAAGATAATACTTCGTGCATGAACAACCAGATCAACAACATTTTTCTTAAAAAAATTAAGCTTGAATACAAGTTTTGCAAAGTCGAGAAAATGCACATTCATAACTGTGGTAGAACTCTTGTTATTTTGTTGGGAATTGTTCTTTAAACTATTATGACTTTGGGTTTTTTTTTTGGTTCTTTCTACATTTGTTAGCTGTTATGAGTTATTTTACTTCTTTGTGCTTTCACACAGAAGCTCAAATTTGGGTAATTTTTTGTTAATTGAACTATATCATCAAACTTTAGATGAATAGGCCTTGAAGTGACTAAAGAATTTCTTGGTTTGTGAATGGTCTTGACCTCAAGTTCTGGATTGTTAATGTTCAATCAAAGTCTTTCTTGACTGAGGAAAGCTACATATACAAATCTGAAGTGTTCTTAAAAACATTAGGTGGAAGTAAAAGGAAAAAAAAAATCTGAACAACTTTTCTGTCTTGGGCAGCTTACCTTTAAGACTACCTTTTATTTATATGAATCCTTTAATTTAATTGGACAGGTTTGATTTAGAAAGTGGTAATGCAAGGTAAATCATGATCACTTGATGGTTCTGATCTACTTAAGATCCAGTCTTTCCATTTCTATTGTCTATTCTGCTATTTGGTATTTTCAGGTCACAGAAAACATTATTATAATAAAATCATAGAATTGTAGGGTTGGAAGGGACCTCCCTTTGAAGTTTAGAGTCTTAACTTCAGTGGCACTTTGTAAACTGGTAGTTGCTGTTACTTGAACAAGTGACAATGAGAGGAGGTCCATACTAATAACTATGCTTTTTTCCGTCTGAGCCACATCAGCATAGCAATGTAGGAAGAAACTCAAACAAATTTTTGAGGCCCTCACTCGAAGAAGTTGTGGCTAGGATCCTGTTGGCCTCTATGAAGCATAACATTCATAACTGGGAATGGCAAGTGGAATCAGTTCTTGCAGAGGACTTCACCTGAGTGAGCATGCTTCTGATTTAAGTAGCTTTGGGAGTTCAAGACCGTTATTAGACCGAAGACCTAGAGAGGTCCTTTACCTTGGTAGAATCTACCCAGACAGTGTTGCAAACACTTTTGTTTCTGTGAAAGAAAGATGTAATCAGACATACAGTAAGGGCAGTAACAATATTGGTGATTTAACTCGGTAGAAATTACCTGTTTGAACATAAATCAGTATGCAGAAGCGTCACCTTTCTTTGCAGAGGGTGAAAGTCAAATGCTGTATTTGCTCATACTGCATTAGGAAGATTTACAGAATTCCCCAAGTAAACTTTTGGTTCAAAGGTGGCTGTTATAGTGAAACTTGATATAGCTTCCTTGGGAATACAAAAGATACCCTAATGTGACTGTAATTCCCAGCACAAGATTCTGTGAAGTCACAGGACTGTCGCAGCACCAGAAATGTCATTCTCTTCAGATACGTAACACGGAGAAACAAGTGAATTGTCACATTCAAAATAGAATTCCCATTTTGCCTCTTCCGTGATAAGGATTGCATTACAGTGGTGTTATTATATCTGAAAAAGTGTCTCAGCTTCTGAAAATTTGCTAGCCTGTGTTTTTTTTTTTTTTGTGAGCAGCCCTACAGTGTCCTTGTGAACTAATCCTAGGTTCAATGCATATTAGGCCTCATGTTGCTCTGTAGTATGTAGCTCCTGAATTTTTCAGTCAGACCTCCGAGCTTGAGACATCACATTGATGAATTTCACAAAAGGCCAAAAATACAAGCTTATAAAAAGTGAGAAAAATCTTCATTTACTAAAGACAGAATATTCCTCCTAATACCCCATGCTGATTGCCATTTTTGGCATGTCATCAGTCTCATCAGCTCATATTTTTCAGTACTGCCTGCTTGCGATGTTTATTCTCTTGAGGAGCCTGAAGTTTCATGATTATGTGAGGAAATCATCCTTCTATTAACAAAAGAAGCATTTTTAGTTTCAAATTTAAAAGCACAATGTGGGACCAAACAACTGTAAAGACGATACTTCAAGTCTTGTGATTGCTTAGGTTTTGTCACATAATAGTCTGGAGTGTGTTTGGTTTGCATTTTTTCACTATATGTGTGCATCAGAACTTTCTGAAGTGCAAACTGTCTGACTGTATAAAAGTCAGGGCATTTGCGGTTGAATAATAGATTGTCTCATCTTATACTCGAGCTCTTCAGAGTACAGAACTTTTATATTGTTTCACGAGCAGCCTGGATAAGGTGACTTTTATTAATTGCACAGATGAGTATATAGGTAGCTTCCTGCTATCTGAGGAAGAGATACAAAGCAGAGTGTCCAGCTGAGAAGTCCCCTTATGTTTTGATGCAGTCATGACATACAGCTTTTATTGCTTTTAAGGACAAACAACTGGAAGAAAATGAATCTATGTACAGTGCTTTGCTTTTATGGTGTATGATTTGGTGGAGAAAAAATTGTTCACAGGGCAACCTTAGCTTTTGGTGTTGGAGAGTCTGGGGAAGCAAGATGGCATCCAAGAGCCAGTAGGAACTGTTGGTATGAGACAAGTGAGTTTGCAGATTTTTGTTTTCTCATTATGACTTGAAGCTTCTGGATGGAAGAAGCATCTGTTTTCTATGCTTTATTAGCTTTTGAGACAACTGCTGCCTAGTCTTCCTTGACATGATTTTTCTTCTAATAGAGATGAAAAACTTTGAAGCACTTAAAAATGAAGTAGTCATTCTGTAAGCTGTCAATACTAAGTTTCTTAAAAGAGTATTGGTGGCACTGCTTTGGCAGTGAGTGAGAGGGAAGAGAGTATGAAGAGACTGCAAGGGAATTTTGTGTGTGTGTTTAGTTACATAAACATGTTCTGTGGATAAGCTGATGCAGAGACAAGTGCATATTGAACCTGGGGGGAAAAAAAAAGTCATAGTGTCCCTTTTGAAACTGGTAATAGCAAATGAAATTCAGTGTTGATAAATGTATTTATTTACAGTAGAAGTTGCCTGGCAGTACAGGTGCATGAATAGGCCCTCAAGTACCATGAGTGCTCAGGAAAGGGAAAGAGGATCCTTCTTTAAAGAATCATCTTAACCCAGACATCTGTCAGCAAGTTTAGAGTACTAAGGAAAAAGTAGGAGAGCTCACTTTTGCACTGCTTAAATTAAGGTGTTTTTTTATGGTCTTCAATGTTACACTCCCGGTTGCATTGTCTCAGAAGGGGTGTTGTAAAACAAGATGTAGAGAAGGATGACACAGTAATTGAAAGAAAACAATTGTTTCCATACAAGGAGAGATTAAATTGTTCTAGCCCTTCAGTCTGAAGAGACAGCTGAATGATGTGAGGAGGCAATTTTGTAGACATCTTTGAAATCATAAAGAGACTCTTCTCTCGATAGAAGAACTCAATGATAGTTGTAATCTGAGGACGGCATTTTCCCCTAAATATAGTTGAACTCTAGGTCTTACTTGTGCAGTAAAGCTAGGGAGGCCAAAACAAGTAGACTGTGAATTTGTACAGTTTCTTGGAAGAGATATTCATTATAGGGAAGAGAGAGTGTTAAACGTGATGTTCAAGAATGTGATGGTAGTCTTGTGGAGTGCCTGAAACTGTGATTTCTGGAACTAGAGTATATCATAGAATCACAGAATGGTAAGGTTGGAAGGGACCTTTAGAGATCATCTAGTTCAACCACCCTGCAGAAGCAGGTCAACCTAGATCAAGTCGCATAGGAGCAAGTCCAGGCAGGTCTTGAAGACCTCCAAGGAAGGTGACTCCACAACCCCTCTGGGCAGCCTGTGCCAGGGCTCCCTCACCTCACAGTGAAATAGTTTTTTCTTATGTTTAAATGGAACTTTTTGTGTTCCAGCTTCACCCCATTACTCCTTGTCCTGTTGCTAGCTACAATAGAAAAAAGGGATGTTCCAATCTCCTGACATCCATCATTTAGATACTTATAAATATTAATGAGATCCTCTTCAGTCTCCTCTAGACTAAACAGCCACAGTTCCCGCAGCCTTTCCTCATAAGGAAGATGTTCCAGTCCCCTGAGCATCTTGGTGGCTCTGCTCTGGACAGAAGTTCTCTGTCCCTCTTGAGCTGCGGAGCCCAGAACTGTCACAGGACTCCAAATGAGGCCTCAACACACCAGAGTAGAGGGGCAGCAGAACCTCTCTTGACCTGCTGGTGATGCATCCCAGGATGCCATTGGCTTTCTTGGCCACAAGGGCACATTGCTCGCTCAGGTTAGTTTACTGTCAACTGGGAGATATGATTCTCTGTATATCCTTGTGCTTATGCTGTGTGCTAAACATCCCTCCCTCCATTGAGATGACAGCTAGATCTAGTTCCAGAATAGGAAATTGCAGTTAGAAAAGTGAGATATTCCCGGGTAGTGTCTAGTAGTGCTACCCACGTTGTCAGAATTGTAGTGACTGCACAGGAGGTGCAGCTTTTTAATTCAGAGGGGTTTATGAAGGTGCTCAGTCTGCTTCAGGTCCGCATAGCTAAAGGATTACTTCTCTGTGGAGGTGCTGCCTTGACATATGAGCACAGGCTATTGACCTTCCAACATTTGTGTCCTAACCAATTTGAGTGTATATGTAAGGCCCACAACAATGAGTGAACTTGAAACTGAATTGACAGATTGTATACAGTGCAGAGCGATGATGTACTGCAGAGAGTGATCTCTCAGTACATTATTCTTGCTTAGAAACTTGCATCATTTCAGGTTTCACCAAGACTGGAGAAAAGGTATAGAATTCTTGAGAAATGCCCATGCTATTCTTGCCGCTATGAATTTTGTTTTGGCTAGTCTGCATCTTGCCCTCTCTCTCTGAATCACTGAACTCCTGGAAACAGTCCTGGAAAACTGTTCTAGTGAGAATATTACCTAAAAGAGGGGAGTCCATTGTTCTCTGGTACCTCCATTTGATTACTTTTTATGGTGACAAGAGAGCTCTTGGATCCAATCCTATTTCCTGTTCCCATATTTTTGCCTTTCCATCAGCATCAGGTTTCTTGTACTGTCTAAACTCAGATGTATTTTTCTAAAGATTTTGTACAAGAAGGTTGGTATTTTAAAAATCTAATTGCTCAGCATTAAAGGAGAATATGAAAATATTTAGTGTGTCTTTTTATACCTCAGGACTGTATTAAAAAATCTGGAAGTTTAAATTAGAAATATTAATGGAATGTTCTAGAAGGCTGTAGCATCTTGCTTAGAAAGAGAAGCCTTCTTAATAAAGAAAGAGCAGTTCTGGTCAAAGTTCCTGCCATTTTTACTGTAGCATAGTTTTAGTGCTTTTAGGTAACTCCATGATCTTTAAAACAGACAATCAGAGAATCAATTTCAATCTCCATGCATTTAGATACCTTAAAATCTGCATCCTGTTTACACTTTTAATGCTAGTTTTCACATTTTGTATGCACTGAAAAAGATACAGATTAGAATGGGGCCAGAAAAGCTTTTGCCTGGAAGATCCAGTAATTTCAAGCGATTACCGGGGTGGACTACTTCTTTATAAATGAGCAGGGGGATATCTTAACCTTTTTTTGAATAGAGAGACACATCACCAGATACAAATCAACTATTTCCTTTTCTCATATTGCTTTCTGGTCTTGGAATGATACCTTGTGCTGTAATGTGTTTATGATGATGGCAAACCAAGCTGGGGTCGAGGTGAGTATTTCTATTGGTTTCAGCATTGAGGATAACAGCTCCTGCAGCTGTCAGGTGTCAGGTCTTTTTTTTTCTCTTTCATGAGAAGCTGATGAGGATCCCTCCTCCTGTTTTGCCATCAAGCATATCCCTCCCCGCCAACACGGTGATTTTATCTTTGAAGTGATCAGTTGCAGAACATGTTCTCATGAGCCTTTCCAAAATTCTCTCTCTTGTAAATGTTATAGCTAGGAATTTAATTTTGTATTTGCTGAAGGTATGGATATTAAAACAATGAATTTCTGTGGTTGCAGGCTGAAGGGTCCCTGTGTAAAAGCTGTATGAAGGTTTTTCTGTTTGTTTTAAACATCAAATATAGAAATTATTTTGTATGATACTTGAGCTGATAGCTGAATGTTTGCAAAAGTGCTTGTGAATGGAAGGTTGTATAGCTGAAAGCAGACATCTTTTGAAATCATTGTGAACAGTCATGTTTTTACAACACATGATTAGAATAGTGAAGTCTGTATCAGAATAATAAAGTCAAATATGCATGTTAGTGGTAAGTTTAGTTTCCAGCTGGAGAAGTTGTTTACTGTTTTTGAGACGACCCTTTCCCTAAGCAGAAGGGTGCATATTGGCAGAGATGCATGCTTATGTATGTTGTTTGATATATTTCACCCGACGTGTTAAGTGACTTCTGTTAAGAAAGGTGTTTGTAGAATTGTATCAAACAAGGTATTTTTCTTTAGTGATATTTTTAGGTATACCTTCACATTATTTTTTTTTTCTTTTACTTTCATGCTTACCATGTAAAATCCTTTCAGAATGCAACAATAAACTGTAAGTAAATTAAATGCTGTCCTGGTTTTGTCTGAGATAGAGTTAATTTTTCTTCCTAGTAGCTGGTCCAGTGCTGTGTTTTTGATTTAGTGTGAGAATAATGTTGATAGTCCACTGATGCATTAGTTGTTGCTAAGTAGTGCTTATTGTAAGTGAAGGCCTTTCCAGTTTCCTCTGCTGTCAGTGAAGAGCTGCACAAGAAGCTGAGAGGGAGCATGGCCAGGACAGCTGACCTGAACTAGCCAAATGGTTATTCCATAACACAGAGTTCATAGAGTGCTGAGTGATTGCATTATGCATCACTTGGGATTTTCTTCTTGTATTGTCTTTTCTTTCTGTCTGTCTTTCCTTGCAGTTATTATTATATATTTTATTTGTTGTTACATTTAATTTTTGTTAGTACACTGTTCTCAGTCTGTGAGATTTTTTTTGTTCTGATTCTCCTGCCTATCCAAGGAGTGACTGAGAGGCAGCAATTTTTTCCAACAAGTGTATTATTGCCCATTTGTATGGTCCTAAATGAGTTGCAAAACGGAAGTAATAGGTACCAAGAACAAATTCTGCTTTGTAGCAGCTGAGTGTTACATATTATAGTTCAGTGATCAGAGTGATAGTCTGCAGGATATTATCACTGAACATCTGATTATTTAAGTCAATTCCTGACACTTTTTCAGTAATTCAACTAATGTAATATTGGGGAGAATGTAAATTTTTAGGGACAGGGTGGGGTGAATATAAGAGAGAGGCTAATAACAGCATTGGATTAAGAAGATTTTTAACACTGTAGACTGTAGATTTGAAGCATTCTCTTGGAGCCTTGGGGAAGGGATTAGCTTAGTATGTCATTGGGAAATGCATAGGGGAAACATTCACTGATACTGTGAGACTAGAAAGGGGAGATAATTTTAGAACTAATGCCTTGCAATAACTTGTACTTTCAAAACAAAATAGCAAACCCAGCAACAGATGAGTAAGGTGAAACAGATGTAACTTGCTTTATTCCACTGAAGCAATGGTTCACAGGCTCATGCTGGGGAACTTGAACTGCAGCTTAGGTCTCCCATGAATATATAGCCTGCAAGTGCTGAACAAAATTTAGAAAGAGGAGAACTGGTGCTGTGCTTGTCTAGAATAGAAACAAACTATATACATGGAGAAGTCGTAATGGCTTGCTGCTGCTGCAGTTTACTTCCCTTTCAACAGGAAATCCTGTTGTACTTAGCATATGAAGTTATTGACATTTGACATAAAATCTGTCAGAATACTGAAAATACGAATAACTGTATGTATCGCTCTGTGTTTAAGTATGGGCTTAAATTGCAGCAAACTGAAGTTAAACATTAGGAAGCTTCCTAGTAAGGAAGTCGATGAAGCGTTGGACTAGATTGGTTGAGGTAGTTATCCATCCCTGGAACCTTTGGAACAAGGTCTGTAAATACTGTCAGCAAGCGTATGGCTTATAACCCCACACCACCACAATATAATGTAGGATTTCTCAAAGTCATTTCTGTTCCTGTTTTTCTGTCTTTTTTTTTTTTTTTCCCTATGGGAATCTCAGAATATTTAAAAGGTGTTATGAAACAGTGTTTCCTTGTCAGTAGTAATATTCTAGATTGCTTCCAATAGGAAAAAAAGATCGATCAATGCTGATAAGATTTGCTGTCAGATTTTTTTGCTGTGCTTGTTGACTTTCAGAGAGTTCACTGAAACACTGTTCATATAAAATTTAAATATTTAAATTTAATAGTTACACCAAAAGAAAAGTGTTACTGCACATTGTTTTGTCGCACAGGTCATAATAGCTGCTCGTTCATGTTTTAAAATAAATTCTAATTAAATGGGTTTCAATTGCAAGTGATTTTTTTTGATGGGGCAAGTTAGAAGGCAGGGCTAAAAAATTATTTTAAATTTTAGTTCTCGGTGATAGTGTTCTAAATCTGTAGCATCCAGCACTTCACCTTCAACACCTTAAACTACCTGCAGATGATGTGTGAACTTATTGTGTATAGTAAAAATGTTCCACTTGAGTGCTTTAATTTTTGCCTACATTGACTTCTCAAATTGAAAGTAATTCCTCAATTACTCCCGTGAATAAGTCATTGTAAGCCTGGTTTATTTGACCTGTTTATTGTATTGTATAAAAAATGGCAAACCTACAACAGATTTTATTTTGGTGTGGGGAATTGCATTTATTTTCTAGCTTCTTTATGCAATTTAAAGAAGGTATTTTTCATCTGTTTTGTCAGAAATTCATAGTCCATCCTCAGCCTCTCTGGATGACTGCAGAAGACATCACAACAGGTTGGAAGTTGAGTGAGTTGAGAGTAAAAATTTTAATATAACTATTCACAACTGTAAGAGCAGACTAAATAAAAAATTTAGGCAGTAAAGAGTTCTATTTTGAACGTAAAAATTCCAGAATACTAAAGGAGTATGACTTCAGAAATGTGAGACTATTGAATTATATGCGTTATTTTGGTATGTAGAGAAAGAGAATTTGAATGGTGATTACATGGAGAAAAGAACTATAATATCTAAACATGTTCTGTACAAGCTCTATACAATCCATTAATAAGCCAAAAAGCACATTACTCTATTAAAATGCCTCTTGCAGGTTGTTTTTAAACCATAATAGGTAAAAATAAATGGAACCAAAAGCTGCATGCAAAAATTTTAATGTTGCGTACAGACATTTTGAGGAGCCTTAGGTAATTTGAGGCCGGGAGTAAAATTACTGAATTAGTAAATATGAGGGTCTTGGCAGCTGCTTTTGTATGAAAAGTACTAAGTATCTGTGTAATCTGAATTTATATGGCATTTTTTCTCTGCATGTTTAATATGGCTTTCAGAAGAAAGATAAAGTAATACACCCTACAATGTTTCTTTCAGGGAGTGGGGAGAAATGGGAAGAAAATTAATACTTAATAAATAGCACTCTGGTAATGTTTGTGTTTTAATTTCTTTAGACTATGTCTGAATGTATCCAGCTGTCATTTGCTGTTTGTAGAATTGGCATTTACACGGTAAGGCAATGTTCTAAATAATTTTTATTAGTGTTAATGCCATTTGTGTGAAAAGAATTACATATTTTTTGGGATCACAATTAAGTACTCCAATTAGCAAAAGGGATCTGCCATATTAGTTTACATAAACTACAGCATGATTTTGTCCTCTCAAAGATTTTTTTCAATGCTAAGACAGAAAAAGTGTTCTCCACACTCACTAAAAAGGTAAATTAAAATTAAGCCAATTTCCTAAAGTGTAAGAAAACTTAGAATTCATATGTATCAGTTGCTGAGCATTCCAGCCTAATGCAATTGCTGAAGGGTTTGTATGCATTTGTTTTTAAATACCCATGATGTCTGAGTAAAGTAATGTATTAAAACATATTAGCTGAATGCACATAGTGTTGAAAGCTTTGTCTGGATTTTGGTAGTATTTTCCAAATGCTGTTAAGTTAAACTTTACAAACCTTAATTAAGTTACATTAAAAAAAATACAGGGTTTACCTCAAACATATGTTCCAAATATGCTAAATTTAGTTATTTTGCTGCTCCCAGTTGTTCAAATTAATGATGAGAACAGTTAGATGAATGGATGTTTCCTAGAAATTATTTGTAACTTCTGCTTACACAGTGTGTAAGACACTTGCTCAAACTGCGCTTCAAATCCTGGAGCTTTTTGGAGTAGGAGTGCTGCTCTTACTGTTAATACTTTTTGGGAAGAAGCCTGGCACATACCAATTTCTATTTTATTGGGCTGTACAGTCAAAAATGTAGATGACTTCTGAACAACTGTGATGAGGACTGTGTACTACCAGCGAGTCTTGTTTGAGCACTTGATTTTATTTTGGTTCCAGGTAGGGCTTTAAAGTTTGCTTGAGGTTTTTTCACCATTACATTTGCCTACAATCTTTTCAACATCTAAAATGCTATTTACTAAATGGTAGAAAATAACAGATTTGGGCAATATGGACAAAATCCTTATTGAAAAAAACCAGCCAATTGCAAAGTCAAAGGCATATTTTTGAATGTTATTCAAGTTCCCTAGGAAAAATTTTTCTTTCTGAATTCATATGTGATAGGAGTATGCTTATCTTGAAGGATCAGAGAGGGTTACAGTATGAGTTTTTAATGGCTCCAAGGTATGCAAACCATCTGCCAGCTCTTTAGGAGGCTATAGTAAACTGTCCAAATTAATTTGAGAGCAGGTCCAAGAACAAATGTATGTTTATAAATATAAATGTGTATGTATTGCAGAATGGGGTATAAACGGGTGTATTAAATATCAAAATACACCCTCTGACAATAATAGGTTGCATTTTAGTTTAAAATAGGTAAGTTCAGTATGTATACTGCAGTCTTACTACTAAGTAGCTGCAGTTGTAGTGATAGTTGTATAACTGGTAACCCCATTGTGACCCTTTAGGCAGTGTAATAATTAATTTCACCAGATGTTTTAAATTACAAAATAGAAAGTGGTAGCTTCATTTATGAAAATATTGAGATAAAACTGATTTCACTGACCACTGGTACTTGAGAGGGAAAAAGGTGAGGATGATGATGAGCAGGCTGCAGATCATCTGGAGAAGCACTGTTATGGCCACAGTGTAGAGAGAGGACATGTGTCCCATATAAAGTGCATTTGAAGGCTAAGATAGTTTCCTTTCGGAAATTGTTAGATGATGAGAGCATTTGTCATTGTGGAAAGGTAAATTTCAGACGGTCTGACTAGAGAGTGGGTTTGGACAGCTTTGATACTGGAATGAAGGGAAAGGCCTGCTGGAGCAAGAGCTATGTGGAAATGCAGTGATAGTTCTTCCCTCTGCTCCCTTTATGCTGTGTCCTGCTCATGTTCAGTCATGTAACCCAGTCACTGGATTTGTTGCTCAGCCACGTGAGCAGTTTGGCAACTGGCAAGTATGGTGCTCCCTGCTAATGTAAAGAAGCAAAACACAAAACTCTGTATTTCCCATTTGATTAATTATGTCTTGTATTGTGTGCTTTCTACTGCATGCTGTTTTGTAGACTTCATAGATTTTTTTTGTTAATTAATTGATTTTTGTCCAAAAGCTAATCAGTCTCAAATGCCAGTCCTTACCAGCTCCATGTGTTCAGTTTGTACTGTGTTGGTTGGACATTTCCTGTTCTGCATGTCGTTGTATCGTGCTTAAGTATCTTGCAAAGGCTCTTAGTCCTTTGGACTACAGATATATCAATTGTTAGTCTGTTATCAAGCTGCTTATCAGTAACACTGTTGAGCAGCCATTACTGCAGCTGTACTGCTCCATTAAATAGGCTTCCTGTTTTTCAGGCCTGTGCAGATTGTGAGATAGAAGAAAGGTTTATATAGTTTTCCATGGCAAAAGAGCCTGTGTCTCCTTCAGTTACCATGACTGAGTCTTTGTTGTTTTGAGCTTGGAAAAGCAAGAATTTAAAAACAGATGTGATGCCCATTTTGGGGGATTAAACCAGGTGAGGTTACTTAGAAGTGTATACTGTTGGAGAGGGAAGTAGAGTACCAGAGGTGGTTAATAGAAAAACTGTTACAAATAGTTATAAGGATGTGAAGCTGAAAATGTGTATCCTAAAATGAAAGTGTTATCATTATCTAGAATGAAAACTGTTGTGATTAAAAAAGCCCAATCAACCAACCAACTGAAATAGAACTCTACTTCCTCTGTGTGTGTTTTGCACAGCTAGTACCTTCTGGCAGAAGTAACAGTCTTTTCAGATGCATGTTTCTGCTTCTTCCACCGTGCTAGGATCTGAGTCAGATGTGTCAGTTGAAAGTGTGGGAACAGGCAGATAAATTACTTCTTGAATCTGTGGAGACTGTAAGCTATATGCATATGACAACTTGTTCCAAAGCTTATTCTCATACTACCATTAACTTCCTTTCTATTTCTGATTTAATTTTCTTAACCAGATAAAAATCCGAATAGAAGCTATACCCACATGAGCCTCAGAGGAAAAACAATTAAAAATTTGTTGTCTTGTATGACAGTTTTTATGATGGGACATTTGCTACCTTTATAACTGTTCAGGAAAACCACAGAAAACTTCCCACACCTTGGGAAGTTCTCTGATACTCTATACCAGATTTGGAGACTTTTTTCTTCTCAACTGTGTTAATATAGTAGTAAGCTTATTTGAACAAGGGTAATAAGTCATTCATTCCTGTATCCATTCCCTAAATGGGAGTCTAGGAATAAGTAAAAGGTAATTTTCCTATTGCTTGTTGTTTTGGATAAGGACAGAAGCCTCTACAGTGGCTTACAAGTTAAATGTATACAAATTAAGGGCGCATGGTCCTTTACTATGTGTTAGAAAAAAAATACTGGAAAGGATCATTTTTCTTCTGAGGAAATGAGAAAGTAACAGTTTTCCTTGATTGCAGAATATGGCACCAACATATAAACAGTTAGAAAACATTCATTTAAAAACAAAACAAGAAGGGTAATGAAAAGTCCTCAGCTTTCTGCTTCTTAGATGTTGTGTATAGAAAAAGTGATACAGTCTAGCAGTATTATGTCAATTTTTAGCATCTTCTTCCTGAAAATGATGATTAAAGGATATTTTTGTATTAGTAGGCCCTTGTCTTTAATTTGCTCAGTAAGATGTGGATATAAATGATCGATTTATACGGCTGTGCTTACTGTAGTTTATATATGATAAGTATGGTAAATGATGCAAATATGCTTTTAGTTTACTGGCTTACTTTGGATTAACTTAACATTTGTCTTTGTTTATAATGATAAATTCACATCTTGAAGTTGTTTGACTGGAAGCAGCTGGTGTGCTAAGGAATTTGTCTGATGTTAGAAAAAAACAGAAATAACATTTATTCGTGAAGTGGTGGAGAGGAAGCTCTTAGGAGAAGAGAAACTCACTGATGCGATAACTACAGGCAGTCATGGAATAGGTAATCATGGGATCATGTTTGGAAAGATTCAGGAACCAGCATGACTTACAGTATGGAAAGCTTCCTGTGAGACTCTTTCCTCCCTGACATGATTTCCCATTGGAAACTGCAAAGTTAAAGTAATAACAGAGCTCATATAGCATATCCTGTCTACTCCTCCCTTTCCCATGTCATGTCCTTGACATGAGCAGAAAAACAAAATCATAAAAGGGCAGCAGGAAAAAATCCTTTTGTGTGCTACCCTTCGGGAAATGTGGACAATTCCATTGACAGTCAGGGTTGATATTCTGTGGGTAGATTGCTGGAAAGGAAAAGTATAAATATTTTCACTTCCAGCTTTGAATAAAAGGTGCTTGCTATCACCAGAGTCTTGTCAATGACTTGTATTTGATGGGAGTATGTCTGCTTTGTTGTTGCAAATCTGTAGTCGAGCTACTTGAACCATGCTGGTTGTGTGTGTTGCTACCAACCTAAGCAGGAGAAAGAGGAGCAGAATACTCTGCTGCGTGTGCTGTTCTTTGCATGTCAGTGTTAAGTATACTGTGTAATTTTTTTATATATGATCTGTGAGACTTTCCCTTCTACTTTTCTAAAATAAAGGAAAAATTATGACTTTTTTTTTTTTTTTTTCAAAAAGGGAAAGTAAAGACAGGTGAAGATCAGAATATATTTCTCTACCCTTTCTCTCCACAGAGTTCACTGGTTAAAGTAAATTGTACTTGAATTGCTGAGCAGCCTCTCCTTGTGGCCGGAGCTCAAGTTACCTACTCAGAGGGCTCACCACCTTGGTTGAACCAATGCTGCTGTGACAGCATTACTTCCCTGAGCTATTAACTGGTACATGCTGTGCTTAAAGCCCTTTGACAGCCTCTGAGAGCTAGCAATTGATTTCACTGGAAAAGGTGTGGTTTGCCAAATTAGCCTGTTAATTTTTGTCAGAATGACATGTCTGTCTGTCAAATGTGCAGGCTGCGATAGAGCTTTGTCCTGAGCTAGGTACATTGTGAACTCTGATTGTGTTCCTTCTGACTAGTTTCTGCTGTCTGTGGCCTCTTCCTGCTCTAGAAAGCAGCAATGTTGTTCCACAGACCATTAACTTCAGAAAAGACTAGCAAAAAAGCCCAGGTCCTCATTACAGCTCTCAAATATTTTTGTTCAGACACCTTGCCACTCGGTTTGTATTTATCAAAGCTATGTGGTTAGTTATCCTGTACATAAAACACTGGTTTGCATTTTCCCTTTCCTGATCTTCAATGTTGCTGTCTTTCTAGAAAACTATTGTGTAATGTACTAGCAAAATGTTATGTTCTGCCTTCAGTGCCTGGTCCAATGAAAGATAAATTATTCCTGTGGGATCAAGTGATGCAGGGGGTGATTGTGGATTATGTAATCATAGACTTTTCCTGATGGCCTCTGCTGAGCATTGTCTTTTCACATAGTTTGCAAAGTAATCCCTTTAATTACAAAAATACCATTTTTTTTTTTTTAAATGAATGATAGATTTCAAATATAAATTCCAGGTACGTTGCAAAACAAACATATTAAAAATTCTGACAGTCTCCTATGAAAAATATCACATGCTTGAAATCTGAGCTGCCCTGAGACTGTGGACTCCAGCCATTAGCTCTATCACTTGCATTACTGAGGGGGCAAAAAGACTAGAAATGACTCTTCAGTGAAAGTGAAATTTTTCTTTCACATTTTGTAGTCCAGAGGTTAGTTCTTTGTATGGCTATGAGGTTTGCAAGAAAGCAAGTAAATTTGCAAGGATTCCTAGAGTCTGTTAAAATGTATAAATAAATTTTGAAGTTGCATACAGTGCTCTGTGTGTGTCATCATGTGCTCTGCTTTTACAGTTTCATGAATAAGATTCTAACAGGTGATCTGCAAGTGGAAATAGTATCAGTAATATATACCATTCGTAGTATTTACATAAAACTCTTTTAGTTATATTTACCATTCTCGTTACTCACATTCTTCCAAAAAGTGGTGTTGCTTTTGAGTAATGAATTTTAGGTTTTTGCTGGTTGATCTGTGTTTGTCTTTAACAGCAGCTGGGCAACCATAGTGTATTAGAAATCATATTTCTTGCAGAATAATTACCTTTTTCTCAAGATGCAATGTTACACAGAAGTGGGATTAATCTGTTCATCAGGTCTTAGGCTTGTTTTCATACTGTGAGCTCAAAAGCTTGTCTCTTTTCCTTAGGCTGATAAAAGATTGCTTTTCCCTATGGATATGTTTGCACTATATCCTGAAGGCGTTGATGATGTATAACTATTATTTATGATTACTACTATAAACTGTTCAACTCAATTTTCGGAAGACATCCTGCATTTCTTCAAGATGTCTTTTAAGGGAAGTGATCACACAACTGGATAGTAAATTAAAATATTAAAGTGCATGTAAAAATGTATGAGTTAGGGTTTGTTTATTTTTTGAAAAGACCCTTCTAATTTTGTCCATTATTATGTGTCTTTTCCTCCAAGGTTTTAATGTTTTCCTCACCATCAAGTTGAAGATGCACAGGTGCTGAAGTTATTTTTTAAAGTGGTCTGCTGAATTTCTTGCTGATACAGCTGCTTTATAATTATAGTCTGCTGTCTTTGTAATGCTTTGAGATTGTGTCCATAAGTAATTAAAGCCATAAATGTTTTGAGAATGGCTGCTCTATAGCATCTCTTAGATCTTTCTAAAGTAAGTAGCCCTTTTTAGGTCAGCCTTGTGTTGCAATGTTTATATTTTTATCAGTTTGATTATATTTCACAGAAATCTTATACCTATTTATATTCTGTAATGTGAAGACCTTTGAAAACTGCCACTTCATTTTTATTGGCAAGGGTTTATATTGTACAAAATTGCACTGAATTTTTAATAGGTTTATATTGCTGGGTATTGTTGAAGAATAGAAAACAACAGTGTTTAATAGCCTCTGGCTTTATACAATGATTCCATCGGTGTAAATAAGTATAAATATGCATACTTAAATTTCGAAAGGTAGCTGTTGAGTAATTATGTTAGTATCGCAAATGCTGTTCTGAGCAGTAGACTTTCAGGAATTGGTAAGATGTTAGAAGTGATGTTAAGGATGTGTTGTGGACTGGAAAGCAGTGGTTACTTAAAAATATGACATAGCATGTTGTAACAAAGAGTTTAAAATACTGTTTCTGGTATTGTCACAATTGCCTGTGAGCAGATCTCTTGTACGATACCATTTCTTTCAAGGCTTCCCAAACTTGCAACCTGAATTTCTTAGCTGTGTTTAAGACTATTAGTTAAATCACTGGACCCGCTTTGTTTCACTCAACCCTTTTGATCTTCTATTTAAGAGCACAAGAACACAAATCATTTGTTGTGTGGTTATTTTACTAAATATTGCATCTCAGGCCAGAACATGACCTACATTTTTTGTTATCCTTGTGCACTTTAAAAAGCAGTACTCCTGTATGCATTCAGTATGCTTTCATCTTGTTGAAGAGAAACATGTAGTGCAATGCACAGGCCTTCCTCAGTCCATGTTGTATGAAATACAACTGTATGCCCTGTTTGAGACAAATAGACAGGGCAGAAGAGCTGCAAGGCTACACAGCGGTGATTTCATTTGCAGCAGTTCTAGCTAGCACAAAGTTAAAGCTAAATACTCTTAATCTCTGACTGTTTTGTGGCACTGTGTCAATTACCTGGTTTGGGAAATGTGTGACTCCCTCTTTGCCTCCCCCAGACTCCTGAACATCAGCCAGGAGTGGTATGGTTTTTCATGTTTAAGTTTCTTTGGGTTGACTGTTTTTCAAATGACCTCAATGTAGTGTTTGTCACTCTCTTCTCTTTCATCCCACAGTTCAATTATTCATTATTTTGTTTTTATACATTCTCATCCTGTTCAGTGGTCCCTGAAGTGTTGCATTTGTTTTCTTCACCTGATACTACATTACCCTGGCTTTTTCAGTTCTTGCTACTAACAAAATTAATGCATTTTTTTGTGTACAATGCTCTTTCCTTTTACCTCAGAGTTACTTCTTACTGTTGCTTTATTAATTTCCTAATTTTAGCACACAGTGTTTTAACTCCTCTGGTTGTTTGTTGGTGTGAGTGATGGTGGTAGAAAGGTATGTGTGCAGATGAAACATTTTGAGGTAAATTGCATGCTAGAGTGGCTCTCAAATTCCATTGAGAATGGCTTTGTTAATCATTGTTCATGCTGTAGTGTAGTCAGACAGCATACATGTCAACTTAAGGAATATGATTATTTGTTCCCTGATCCTAAAACTGCAGGCATTTCCAAATGGGAGAATTTGTTTCATTGCCATGCCTGCGTTGTGTTAGTGTTCTCTTGATGATCTGCGTACTTCATTTCATTGTCACTACATGGAAGAGATTCCAGTCCATTTTTCTGGATTATACACTCTTAAGTCATATTGCTTCTCTATAGGGTCATACTAGAGGCCTGACAGAGATTGATACTCTGTTGAATTCCTAGTGTAATAATCTCTGCTGTGATGAACAGACTGCAGGCAGATAGTGTATCAAACACAACAATATCTGTGGAAACCATGAAAGTTTTGTGCTATGTGCACTTTTTGTCTACACATGTAGAATGGGGTAGTATTTGTCGTGCAGATGAAAATGTATAGACAAAGGGAAGAAGGGAAAGCAAAACAAGCCTGTAGAGTAAAACTTGATAGAGTTTTGATTATTGGCATCAAGGTTTGTGTTTCAGATGCTTCTACTTTGCTCTTTATAAGAATTGTGTGTTTTTTTTTCTCTGCTTGAATTTATTGGCTGTGGAAGAGAATGAATCTAAAAGGGCTTACAAGGGCAGGTTGGGTCATGTTGTGAAATATTAGATGGAGGTAGCTCTTGGTTTTAAGGGTTCTAAAATGGCTTTCACTGTAACATCTCACCTGACTTTGAAAACAGGAAGGTAAGTCTGAAAGGGATCAAGTATGGAAATACAGTCTTGACATATCAGATTAAAAAGCAGAGGCTGCAGTAGCCTGAGAGCCTCAGCCCTGCAGACAAGAGTAACATGGGGATCATGAAAGGGAGTTCTAAATCCAAATATCCCATGAACAAGAAGGTCAGAATGTATATTTAAAAAAAAAAAGCTTCTGGGGAATGAGCTATGGTGAGCCATTGGAAGTCAGAAGCTCTAGGACTATTGGATAATGAGCAAGAAAACTACAATAAAAGAAACTGAGGTTTTAGATGTGTGTTCTGCTGAGCCTGTAAAGTAATGTAAATTAATCTTATATAAGTTATCACCCTTTAATAGTAATATAGTGGATAGTAAATAAGCTTCAGATAGAGAATAGCAATAAAACTCTTAGTAAGTACAAAATGTGAAACTATTTTGAGATTTCAGTGGAACTCCTCTTCATTATTGTTTTATTATTCTGTCTGCATGTATTCCCAAATTTTGCAGCTAGTGGCTCAACTTTCAAACTTTCTAATAAGACATTAGATAATTAGCTTTTCTCTCTCCCTCTCTCCCTCTCTCCCTCTCTCCCTCTCTCCCTCTCTCCCTCTCTCCCTCTCTCCCTCTCTCCCTCTCTCCCTCTCTCCCTCTCTCCCTCCCTCTTTTTTAACTCATTAGGATAAACTGAGATGTAAAATGCAAACAATTTACTGTCTTCCATGGCAAGTTCTAGAGGGAATCTTGTGGTTCACAGTCATGATGCCTTGTGCGACTGGGCATTTGAATTTTGACATTAGCCTTCTACTCTTTTTACAGTTGAAATTAGAATATAATTAGAAAAGATAGATTGTGATTGCAAATTTGTGAATTCTAGCATAAGACAGAAAATTCAGGCTTGGTTTGTGACTTGTTTTGTGTGAGGGGTTTTCTCCTTTAAAATTTTGTAGTGGTAGGAAGCTCTTAACTGAGGAAGGAAGGTAGTAGTGATTTGCTCTAATTCTTAAATAGTATTGCAAGGAATGCCATTTGATTTAATTTTTTCACTCCTTTGTCCTATTTCTGACCTCTTTCAAGCTTTCTTTTCAATGTTTCTTTAGTTGAGATAGGTGCACCGTGTAAGCTGATATCTTTTTTTTCTCTTAGCATTTGCTTCCAACTAAGTAAACATTCTATAGATGCTGTGATATTGTATGTGGCCAGGGTTCAGAATTTTCTAATTTTGATTCCTGGTTGCCTTCATTGCTGGAATAGTTTTGTTAAACACTTTATTTATTCATAAAATTGCATACAATTTTTTTACTATATTATATGCTCAATATATTGAACTGCTGCAGATCTTTGTGTAACTGTTTACACACTGGGCACTGCTGTACTCCTTAGCTCTTAAACTGACTTCAGTTACTTCCTGATGGTTATGTCTGTGTTTTGTACTGAAAACAGATTCCTTATTTGAAGAACAAGCTTTGGTTCTTAATGGAACTTTGCAACAGTTATTTGGGATACCAGAGGTCTTTCTGCAAACATCTTTTCAGTGTCTGTTGGGTTTGTCAAGGTTGAAATGCCTCCTTTTAAAAGCAAGACTTTCTAGATAGAAAAATTAATAGATTAATGTGTTGTTGATTCAGATTTCATGGCACAGATTGGTAAAGCCTCAGAGAGCCTGCCTTGATGCTCAAGTGATTTTGTTTTCCATGTTCACAGAATAGTATCATAAAAAATGGGGCTGAAAGAAGTGAGAGCTGTCTAATTCATCTCTGGCTTAGAAGCAGGATGGGCTATGTCCAAGCCACCTGTGACTAGACTGGTTCTCTAAAAAACCTCAGCAGATATTCCATAATCTCCTCTGGCAAATTCTTGCTGAGCTTGACTAGCCGTACTCTTCTACACACATTTTTTTTAAGATCTAACCTATATCTCCTGTTAATCTCTCTTGCTACAGTTTAAGCTCTTCTTCTTATATATGGCAAACAGGGAGAAAAGTCTATTCCGTTGTTTTTTGAAAATTAGTTGTCACATACTTTTTCGGTTTTCTGTAAAGTAATAGATGCGTCATTCTGTGCAGAACCTCAAAGGTAGAATCAGACCGAGGAGTTATTTGTGCCTCAGGTTACAGTTCAGAATTGCTGCTGTGTAACTCCCTTTAGTTCTTTTGCCTTATCTACTGCAATTAAACAGAAGTCAGAAACAGCTTATTATTTTCATACTGAATATACTGTATTTACTTCTTATGGATCATTTACTGGGTAGGCTCTCTTTTGTCTAGGAAACTTGGAAAGACTCTTAGAAGATAAACTTCACCAATATTAGCACTTGATTTTTATTAGACAACAGAAACAATGTAAGTGTACTTGGATGTTCCTAGAAGAGCAGGTGAAGAGACAGATTCAGTGTTTTTTCTTTCCTCTTTTTTTTTCTTTCCTGATGCGTAAGCATTATTATGGTTATGGTGATTAAAGTGTTAATCTAAATGATTGGTGTTTGTTTAGATGTTTCTTGCCCACTATACAATGAATTAAATGATTTATTACCTTGGTGCATTTGAAAGAGTAAACAGATTAAAAAACAATTAAGGTGTCCACTTTTGTACTTAATGCTATTTACAAATTTCTGTTAAGACTAATCTGCAATCTAGAAAGTTTCTCTTCTGTCACTTTTTTTTTGGAGTTTATCCAAAAAGCATTTGCTTAAGTAGTTTCTCATACTTTGGAAATCCACATTCCAGTTGAAAATAAATGTTAATTTGTTTATATTAGTTTAGGAACATAATTCTTAATGAATTCTGTATACTATCTGTTTTCCATTTGTGTAATAAATGCAGTATAATGCCTATTTTAAATTTTCAGATGCCTTCAGTAACCACAGAATGTGACCCTGGAAAGAGATATCACTATCGGAATGCCAAAAAATATAGTGAAAGCATGAATGTTTCCAAGAGACAAATTTTTCTGGAAGAACGGGTAGATGTGTGTTTTGAAGAATAGGCTGAGTTAGATCGTTATCAAAATTCCAAATAATTCTTAGCTTCAGCTTTTAGTGGAACAATGTTGTTCTCTAATAAAGTTGAGCAGTAGCAGTCAAAAAGATTATCATATAAACCAGTGAGTCAGATAAACAAGTGAATAAAATGGGTGTTTTAACATATGTGAAACAGATAGCTGCATGATCCTAAAGTGTCAAGCATTTTTTGTTGGTCTTGTTGGGAACTATAAAGTTGATGTCATATGCACATTCTGAATCTGCAGTAACACACCATGGGTATATAAGCACATGTAGTTTTCTAAAAAAAATGTTACATTTGTTTTACAGATCATTCTTAAGATAGTACTTGACCTTGAGATAGTTTTACTATTTTTCAGAAGTTAATGTTATGATAACATAACATTAAATTACAAAATTCTTACAAGGTTGTCTTAGTTTATATTTTAATACTGTGGTCCTACTTATCAACTACGTTTGAGTTAGAGGTTTAAAAATCTATTAGAAGTTTAGTAATGGTTTGTTTTTGAGGACAGTTTCTTGATTTTACTCACCAGTTGTGGATTGCAGTTGTGAGCTGAAGCGGCAAAGAGCAGTACTCACCAAAGAATGTGGTTTTTGGTGTAAAAAAGCTAAACTATGGCAAATCCAGCTGTTTTAATATTTTTTAAGAGACAAAAGACTGTGCAGCTGGTTTTAGAATCTCCCGACTTTAAAATGCTTGTATTCAGTCTCTGAGAATAAGTTCCAAATTGTTTTACCTGGTGGAATTAATGTTTGAGTGCTGCATTTTGCAGGAAACAATGTTAATTCCCTTGTTTAAAAGAGATGCATAAAAACCACCAAAAATGGAATGAAGTTCAAGAGCAATGAGAAGAAGCAGCAAGTTGCTTAGGGAGAAGAAAAAAAATACTTTCCCCTCCATCACCCACCCTGACATGGTGGAAGTGTGGAACAAATGCTCAAAATAGGGAAAAACCAAAACCAGAAACATGGAAACCACATGAATGAAAACTCCAAACAATACATTTATATCAACATGTTTTTGAGCATATTTGGTCAGTAATTTGGTTTTGGAGTAGTTCATGTACTGTAGAATTAAAACTGAGATAGATTATGTTGTTATGTTTACTTCTCTGTATTACTATTATCGTATTTAATTTTGAATGGCATCTTTATTTAAAATAAAGCCCAAGTGTGCAAGAGTCAGCTGTTTCTGTGTGCTGTCACTTGAAACTATTAGCTAATAATTTCGGAAAATATATATGTGCAATTTTTGTCTTAGAAGTACTTATGTAAATGTGAAAGAAAATGTTACATTCTTAGAACATGGTGCCATACACGTCCGAAAACCCTAAAAGCAGAGTGTGTACTTCAGAACAGTGGTTTAATAAAATGAAATACACTTTACAATGACAATAATGTTGAAGTAGTGTAAAGAAACATTTTCTGTGCAATGAGGAATTAACAGTTTGGATTTGTTGTTTTTGGGGGTTGATTGGGCTTGGTGTTGGTTTGTTTTTTTATTTTTTTAAACTAGTACTCTCTTTTTCTCCCTTCTGCCTTGGCAGAGTTTGTTTTGGTCTTCGCTTACAGAAATGTAGTATATGGGTTGCACTTAGAATTGTATTTCTTGTGATGAATTACAGGATTATTTTAGGGTGTGACCTACTTGTTCAGTCAAGAATACTAATAAATGAAATGAAAAGCAATTATCTATGAGGTCAGAGAGGTCCTGTGCTAGTTTTTATCTAATGAGTGTCTGTTTTGGCTCCTTAATCCAGGGTTCTCAGAATGTGGTATGAAATTAAAGTAGTCAACTTTAGTAGTTCATGTCCTCAAGTTTCAGGAAATAAAGAGTAAATCTGCAATACTACCTGTTAATATCTGTGCTGGTTAATTTATTTCAATGCTGTCGTCTTCTTTGTGTGGATGAGAAAGTTCCACTTGTGCTTTCTGTCTCCTGGTCTGTTTTGGCTAGACTTGCTGTATTTTGACAAGAACCCAACTGTACCTGCTGTCAGAAATGTGTGTGTAATGGGAAAATGTGTATGTTCTTTGAAGACTAAATTGAGTAATTAAGTTTGCTTAGACTCTAAAAGACTTAATACCTAGTTTTGAGCGACCATGTGTGTATGCTGGAACACCTTTGCAAGATAGCTTGAGAGGGTGTACCGTCCTTCATAGAGAACACCTGAGCACCTGAATGAAATTCGTAACTGGAAGTTACCCAACACCTCAAGTTCATGTCCAAAGTACAAGCAAGCATCCATCATATTTCAGTGCAGTGCTGTTGTAATTAAGACAGAAGACGGTCCTTAGGCAGTCTCTGTGCCCAGTGCTGCCTCTTTCAAAGGTTCAGAGTCTTAGGAACATGTAGAAAAACAGTGATGCAGAGCTACCACTTGCTGAACGTAGCCTTCTCTGGCAAAACTTTGTTTTGTCTCAGTCAAAATATCTTGATGAAGTTGCACACACTATAAACAATAAATAACTTTTTTTTTCTTTCTATAGTTCAATGTCCCGCTTATATTTCTTTATTTAAAGTGTAAACCGAACTTTTTCATGAGTAAATTATAAGGATAGCTTTATTTTTGTTTGGGAAATCCAGTTTGAAGGTTCTGTGTTGCCACACACTGTGAATTGGAGGATATACGTACTGAGGCCCTCCCTCTTTTAGCAGAAGCCTTTTAAAAGTTTTACACAAAGGGGTCTACAAAACATGAACTGAACTTTTTTCCTAAATGACTAAACAGGATGTAGATATAAATAATAATTCAATACAAACTTATTTTGGTGGAGTTTTCTCACACACAGCTTTTTGTATGTTAAGAAATGCAGTTTCCTTTTAGAAATTGTTCTTTCATTAGTTTCCGGACTATGCTTAAGATGAATTCATACCATTAATACAAATAAAAATTCAAAATTCTTGTTCCAAGGTGTTGTAATTTGTTTGTTAACTAATGTGGCTTTTTTTAAAATTTGATAGTTTTGAAATGTGTTGTTTGTGATCAGAAATTAAGATATTTCTTAACTTCGCAAAATATTTGGGGTGTCTGAGCAAGAAGGTGATCAAGTGCTGGAGCTGAGACATTAACATACCATGTTAATAAAACAACTGTCTAGATTCTGTCTTTTTATAGCATTCCTATTCTGCAGGTGAACACAAGTCTACTGAACATTCTCCCCACAAAATTCCGTGCCTGTCCATTGTAACAAATACTGCTTTGTCACTTCAAAACTATTTATATTTATTTTGTTTGAATATGTTTACTCAGTAGCTTTTCTGTGGGATATTCCATATAGGCAATCTCTTGTTGACATGCACATAACAATACATTTTTTAAGCTACTAGAGATAGAGATTTAAGGGCAGTGACAGGATGTGAAAGCACTTCTAATTCTGGCTATAAGCTTGATTTTTTTTTTTTTTTTTTTTTTTTTTTTTTTTGGTAATACAATTTATCTTTGAGACACTGTCCTGCCTGGAGGGCGAATCATGGTTGATATAACCTGAAGGATATAGTAAAACTTGAGATTGGCTGTCATAGAGGAGTTGGGAAATATCTTTGTATCAAGGCAGAAAAGAAATACTTGTCAGTCTTGTTGGTATTATGTTATTGCCTCTTGTTCAGACAGGCTAGTGTTGAATCATTGGGGTGTCTTCAGACTTTAAACACACTGGGCGTGAATTTTGGCTTGGTGAGCTTTTGTTTTTATTTTTGGTCAGCAGAATAATTTGTATTAATTTGTGTCTTGAATGGTGTTAGCACACACAATAGGCTTTGTATGTTTTTACTCTTTTGTATCCTCCTGTAAACTTTATATTTTCTTCTTTTGTAAACTTAACAATCTTTTCTCTGAAAGATTTCTTTTTTCAGCCATTTGCCTTTCCCTGTTAAATTTGAGATAATTCTTACAGCAATACCATGCTTGGCTAACTGTTTTATTTTGAAATGTCCATGGCTCAGCTTTTGCCTTAATCAGTGTCTTGCTTTGATTACTTAATATTTTTTAGTTTTCTTCTTCTTGAACTGTGTTTACATGGAAGGTCTCTTGTGATACTCAAGCTGTTTTGTCTGTGGATCAAAATAATTCTGTTTCACCGCTCCTCTGTTTTGTATATACAGGGAATTTTGGGGGGGATTCAGAAATCCAAGAGGTGCAAGCATGTGATACAATCCTTCTTCCTCTGCCTTTTCTCTGATGGCTTCTTTTGTTTCTTTATATTGTTACAAATCTGACGCCTGCTCCCTCAAGTGTAGGGTCTGCAAGATGTTGGCAGCAATTTCTATGAGGGTTCCTTCTGTTCCCTCCCCTCCACTTTTTTTTGTCTTTTAATAGTCCTCCTTTTAAACCCAATTGCTTGTCTAACCATTGAGTTATGAGGCTCAGTCTTTTGTAATCTACTAACTATTAAAAGTTTTTCATCGCTCTTTAGTTATTACCTGGGCTTTTTTCTACCACATTTCCTGGCTGAGAAAGAAGTTCTCAAAGACTTGTTCTGGTGTTGACAAGCTCAGAATATTGGTAATTTCTCCTTTTTATTTTCTGGAAAAATGTAGATCTGTTGGCTTTGGAATTTTTGTACTGGCAACCTTTAATCTACTGTGGGGAACTGTGAGATGACCCATGAGATGACTTGCAGTTCATGATGTATGCAGAGGATGGGAGAACACGACAAATTGAATGTTTGAGATTGTCCGAGATAACCACATAGATCTGGGATGGAATATCTGCTCTTGTGGAAGGTGGAAATTAGTGACTCAACAGTGATCCTATCTAGTCTTTTGTTCCTGCTGAAAGGGGAAAGAGTCAGCATAATGCTTAGTCTTGAATTTACCAAAAGTTTTTTTCTACCGTATATTTAAATTATGCTGAGTACCTTTCATGCCCCTCTCTGAGGTTTCTGTGAGCCCTTATTCAGAGCTTGTCAAATGTGCACTCATACTCTATTTTCTTCTGTCTGTAGTGCGTAAAAACTTTTCCTAAACTAATGGCTGTGGTTCTCAGAGGCTAGTAACATATATCCTCAGAAATTTTCCATGATATCTGATGATGACAGTAGCCTTATGGGTTGTTTGTTTTGTTTTGTTTTGTTTTGTTTTGTTTTAAACAAAAAAGGGAGAAAATAAAATTTGTGTGTCCGCAGTTTATCTGCTCATCAGTGGAACTTGGAGAAGATGGTTATTCTTGCGCTGAACAATTGGTTAGTTTTATGGTAGCTTCTTCTGAAGTACTGGAAGTATCATGGGGAATGGTGGACTGTGGTCTCAATGTCCTTAGATGCTTGGATGGCCTCTAGTTCACATGACTGGAGTCAATTTGATGAGTAGGTCTGAAATTAAGATTTTTTTTTTTTTTTTAAATTTTTTTTTTTTTTTGAGGTCAGACTGTCTGGAATGTATTGCTTCTTACATTTCCCATATGTTGCAAGGCAGTTTGCCCACTAGGCAGCATCTTTTACCTGCCCTGCACCATAAATATGGAACTTGGGCGCTGATAATACCCTCACATTACCAATCCTCAGTTTACGGCATTTTTTAGAATCTCCTGGTAGTTAAAGTAATTTAGTGTAATTGAAGTCTCAGGATCTGTTTTATAGTAATATTGGAAAAAAAAATCATGGCATACATGTTAATGCATTGAATACTTTGGTGATCATTTCCATCTTTTACCTATAGCATAGTTGCACTTTGGAAAATTAGTACCCGAAGCAGTGATGGTACTTGTTGCGAGCAAACTATTCAGCTGAACATATCTGTGTTTCTGCCTAAACTCTAGTCATTATTTTGCTTGTACATTGCTAATTTGACTGTTTCATACCACTCTGTGATGTGCTGTCTGCTTCAATTGTCTTGCTGCTCACTGTATGTGCTGCATGACTGGTCACAAACCCCATATTCTATGGAGCTATTCCGTGAAGGTTGCAGGCTTCTGTACTAAACAGATGTTGACTGGTGGCTTGATACAGTACAGTTGCTAAACAGTCTGTGCTTATTAAAACTCAGAAGAAATTGCCACTCACAATGTGTGTAGTTTCACGTAAAATTAGCGAGTTCTGCTAAGTCTGGGAGTTTACATTATCAGTGATTAGTTTGCTTATTTTTAAGTGCTGGTGCTAGCTTGTTTCCTCCACATCAGGACAGTGAGAAACAGCTGCAGTTCCTGGACGTAGGTGTAAAAGCTCCCTCCCTTGTCCTGAATCACAGAATCGCAGAATCTTAAGGGTTGGAGGGGCCCTTGAAAGATCATCTAGTCCAGCCCCCCTGCCAGAGCAGGACCACCTAGAGTAGATCAGTGACTGAGTTGTTGACAGCAAAGGTAGATAAGTGTTCACTTTCAGCTATTGTGAATTATGTTTATTTTAAGTCTTGCTTAATATTGTTGAATCTGTTGACTGATGGACTCTGGGTGTAAGAATATTATAATGCTCTTTTCATCTTTCATCAGATACTACATAAGTAGGTACAAAGATATTGAACAGACTATGACATGTTACAGTGTCAGCATACTATTTGAAAGCTATGATTCGGTAGAGGAAGTGGGCACTGGGAGATGACATTGAATTTAGCATTACAAAAACATGGTCTGACATAGTCTTGGTATGTAAACAAATTCAACTGTAAATCAATTTAGTTGTCTAAACAGTACACAAAGAGATTTCCCACATACCCGTTCAATGCAGAAAGTTAATGAAACCAGAAATTGGGAATGTTGCAACTAAAAAGATAACAGATTAGCTGGATTCTAGAGGAGAAATCTATATACACTGGAAAATGAAATTCTTCATGTTTTAGTGAATTTGAAATAAGTGACCAGTGCAGCATGAATGTGTGCTGACTGAAGCAACTACATGTGAACGCCAGAACCTTGGGGTTGTGTGTATGTGTGTATGTCTGTGTACATAACTCAGCAAAATATTTCAAGGATGTTAACTTGGCATTCAAACGGAGAAGAGAAAAAGCTTCGATAGTTCAGGAAAGTGGACTCCTGTTGCTGGGTAAAGCTTATTAGCCCTTTTCTTTAGCAAAAAGCCTACATGGATGCCAAAAATGTGATAGTGCTGCAGTTAGATAAATTAAATGGTTTTTTTACCTAAAGCATGACAATTTTTTTCCCATCTCTCCTCACAGAATGCTATGGAAATGAAATATCTCCATCTTTCTTTAAAACCAAAAAAGCTGGCAATTTTCAAAGCTCTTTGACTATCTGATTTCTTAGACCACTGCAGTATTTTGAACTCTTTTCTTAGAATAGTGACATTGAAGAGAAGGCATAATTTTTGTAGAGGTGATAAATCCTGGCTTACCTCTTTCAAAAACCAGAGAGACATTCAATTTTTAATGTGTTTTTTTTTTTCCCTTTTCTAAGTGTTGTACAGTTTTTTTGTAGTTTTTAGTGGAACGTTGTGCTGCAAGATAGTTATTCAGTTAAGAATTTAATAGCATTTGGAAGATTAATGTTTATATTGGTAATCATTTGCACTGAACAGCAAACACTTTTAGAGAAGATATTAAACCTCAAGGTTTTCACAATATAACCTATAAACGATATTTCATAGTCAAAGATATAATCAAAGTTCATACTATGTATGAACACTTCAACTGTCCTTTCTACATTTTTTCTTAGCAACCACCATCAGGCATAGAAACTTACATGGAAGTTAGTGTTTTGCTCTTCCTACTGAAACATAATCTCCAAATGTCTGTCCCCCAAAACTGTCAGCTTTTGTGAAGTTACATTCTGTGTATACATACTTACTCAGCCCTGATTAGCATTTTTTACTCTCATCTCAAGGTGCTTTCCTCAGAAAGAACCTAGGATTAAAAAAAGCTAAAATCTTGCCTTCCTTTTGACAAGTGTATCTATTGGTAAACTCAACCCAGTTTTGCCACATGGTCAGCCATCACTTTCTGATTGTGATCCAATGCAGAAGTTCCAGAATTTCACAGCAATATCTTTATAAGTGGCAGAGATGTATGTGATACTCTGGTGCTGATGACAAAACACTTCCACGTTACAGTGCTGACATCTGATTTCTTCTTGTTTGATAACATCTACAGCTATGCTCAAATACGCCTTCAATATGTCTGAAATGGAGAGATATATGGCTGCCCGGCTTAGCTGCAGAATGTGGTTTGAGTGCTCCCATACCTGCTTGAGTACAAAGTCAGACAGTTTAACTTAAAGCACTGTCTTTTGATAGGTTACACAGTTATCTCTTTCCAGGGAAGCAGGTAAGATTCTTCACATACTTCGTCCCATTGATTCTGATATGTGAGTTGTCCATCAGACAACGTATCAGACTCTTCCAGGCCATTGGAAACTTATTTATGCCGTTTTAGGAACAGGAGTAGTACACAAGATGTTAGAACTGTCTAGTGGCTAAGCCAAGCTATCATAGATTTGGAAATGTACAAACAAGTTAATCCTGACTAATTTGCTTTCTGTGTTTCATGTATGTGTTGCTGTAGTCTTTACTTACCTTGCTTTGTTTTTGCTCTTCCCTGTAGGATCCATGAGTCATTCATTGCACAGGATGGGTGGTGGTAATTTAATTAGCTGCTGTTAACAATTGTGAAGAAAAACAGGGTTTACATATTGTTCCCTCATGTTCTTTTCTGCTATTTTAACACTTTGCTGAAGGTACAATTAGAGCACAAAAATGGCCATGCCGGATCAGTACAAATATGCCTCTTGACCAGCAACATATTTTAAAATTGCCATAAACAAATGTCTGTGGAGGAGTAAGAACAGGAAAAGCCTATGTGCTACTGTTACTCGATGTCTTACAAGTTTAAGTGCAGATAATTTCAGAGTTAGTTGTGGTTTATGCCCTCAGTAACATCAGTAGATTGGCATCTTTGAATATATCCAGTTTCTTTGTGAAGTCAAGCAGAGTATGTAGCCTCTTTGGGCAATGAGCTGGTGGTTCTTCAGGTAAACTCACAGTTATGTGACAAACCACCTCTCATCCTTTTGCATCTATCTTTGATGTGCTAAAGTCAAAGGCTCTTTATCTTTGTACAGGAAGAGACTGTGAAGTTACTTGGTACTACCACCCTCTAGAACCTACTTAAAGCTTTTTAAATTTGTCAAACCTCTGCAAAATTCTCTTTTCCACAATGAAAAACCCAAGATTCCTTAAATTGCATCTTGAAGAAAAGCTATTCCTTATTTTGATGATCCTTTTTGTCTTGTTAGAAAACCTTTCCAGTTCTGTTACCATTTTGGAGATAAGGGACATAAAAAAATACATTGTTAGGTATAAACATGATTAGATTGAAACATAGTCAAAAGACTTAAGAATGACAAGTTAACATCATTATCAGAGAAGTTTTTTCTCACTTCAAATCTAATGTTAGTGTTTATGACTCTAGCTGGTCCTCTGACACCTTATAGCATTGTAGAGAGTTCAGCAAAGGCCAGAAATGCAGAACAATGAACCAAATAATAACGTCTTGACAAAATGCAGCAGTGTGGTAGAAAACCATTTAAAAATTTTATTCACCACCTGCTTGTTTACTGTGCCCAGATTTAGTGTGAAAATGTTAGTGCTGTGTTAATGATTTGTGCTGCATTTTGAACTACACATGCCTGTCTTCTGAGAGAATTGTTTTAAAGAAAAGTTGAAATTTCTGGAGAACAGAAAGTAAAATAGAATGTATAACAGGAAAGAGCATGGAAAATTGTCATTTTCTCACTATTTTATTGTAATGGAAAAGTTGGGCTTGGAAAGAGGTGGGTTATGCATGGATTTTTATTGATGTCCAGAATCCAACTCGATTTAATCTCTCTGTCCTTGCATCCTGAAATCAGATCTTAATGGTCCCACATGCTGGGGTGTGCCCTAAAGATCAGGGTAGCCCAGCCAGTCCAAAGGTTTCTGCCTGATGTAGTCTTGCAACTGCAGGAGTGATAAATTGAGAGTGAACATAAGAGTATATAAAATTGTCACTAGATAATAAAATACAGTAGTTAGTTGTCTGATCTACTGCTTCTGTGGAGCAGGAGGGAGGTGGCACAGAGTGAGGGAAAGAAAGGGGCATGGGTAGGAGGAAGAAGGGAAATGGAGGTTTCCTTCAACCAGTAGCCATCCTCTCATGCTTCTATTCATCTTGGCATTTCCCCATGGAAATCAGAAAAAGATTTTTGGGATTTTTATTAACATTGTAGAGTACTTCAAGATTTGTACTATTCCAATATTGCGACATGTAAAGCCTTTTTACCACATGTATGGGTGGAGTTCTTCACCAGTGTATTTAGAGTACCTGAAAATGTACTGTAGCTGGTGAAGAAAAAGAGAGCGTAGGGGACAAGTAGAGGTAGGGAGAATATGTGATGCACTGATTTGTATGAATGGCCATGTACATATTTGTAGTTACTAATTTAGTAGAGCAGAATTTTAAATTCATGTGTAGATGGAGTCAAAGTGAAGAACAGAAAGGTAAAATGTTAAATTTTGTCACATTTCCTCTGCTGGTAGTTCTTGTCTGTAACATCTGGTTTTGCCCAGACTGTGATGGATATACGTTAGATATTGTTTATTAGCATGGATGGAGCTTACGACGATTGACTCATAAGTGGGGCTGATCAGTTACTATTGCTCTGCTTCTGGACTTTGGACACTGCAGATTCTTGAGGTCAATGTCAAGATGAGATGGTAATTGTTCCAAACATTGGGAAACTGACAAACACTTTCTAGTGTGGGCTGGGAATATCATGGCCAATAACTGGTTAAAAAAATGTTTCTTTTAGTTATCAGTAATTAAACTGGTGCTAGGTTGGGTTTTCAAAGTTATTCTTAAGAGTTGGTATTTTTGCAATCCCTTCCACTTGTTTTTTTAAAATATGAGACTCCTCTAACTTACAGCCATCTCAGAAGCTATTAGCTATTTGTTGTGTCCCCTTGTCTCACTGCTGTAGAGCATGCTTCTTAGCTGTTTGTACTCTTTCTGAACCTTCCCTCCCTGCTAAGGAGACTGGAGGATTAACACTTGTTTCATAAACCACTTGTCATCCAAATAACTTTGTGCAGACTACTAAGTTATAATCAGTTTACTTATATGAGAATCAGACTCTCCATTACAAGTTCACTAATCCCTGGCAGGAGAACTACACACAGCAGACCTTTTTAAAAGCAAATGTCTGGATTCTGCTAATAAGTTTGATATGAGCAAGCTCTCAGATCTCCTGCATTGTTTTTTAAGAGTTGTGTTGTACCTCTTGCTACTGCATTAGCAAATTTGTTTGCTAGCTGAGGCTCTCTTGTTACTACTCTGCATGCCAGCAGCTCATCTGCTTCCTGTTTTCTCTTGTACAGGAGAATGCAGGTCTTCTCATTTATACTCCAGCTGTGATCTATGGAACTCTTTAATTTTTTTTTTATGTGTATATATACATACATATTTAAAAGAATGAAATTAGGTTTTATTGGCTCTAAACCTAAATGACAGAACCTGGCCTGCCTGAAAGCAGGAGAAGGCTGCTCTAAGGCGCCCATAAAGCTTTCCCTTCTTCAGGCTGTAGCAGCCTCATCCCTTGTGGTCCCCTTGCTGGGCAAATGCCTTGGTCCCTGACTATCCTCATGGGCCTCTGCCAGGCTAGCTCCAGTTTGGCAGTATACTGGACTGGAGATCCCAGACCTGAGCACTCTTATCTGCCGAGTCAAGGAAGACCATATCATCCCTCCACCTTCTGGCCAGACCTGTGCTACTATAGCACTGTGTGCTGCTGGCCTTCACTGCTGCCAACCCCAGCGTAGCTCCTATGCAGCTCACTGTCCACAGGCTCCTGCAGAGCTACTGCCCTGGCAAGTGTCTAGCCTGGATCACTGTATGAGGTTCTGACTTCCCAGGGGCAGGTCTTGGCATTTCTCTGTGCTCAGCTCTGCAATGCCCCATTCTGCCACTCTGTCAAGGCCCCTCTGAATGGCAGCCCAGCTCTCCAGTGCATTATCTGTTCTCCTCAGTTTGATGTAATCTGCAAACCTGGTAACAGTGACTCCTCACAGGTCACTGATAAAGTTGTTTGACAGGACAGGTCACAGGTTGTGCCCCTATAGTTCTCGAATTTGTTATGGCAGTCCAGGTAGAATGTGAGCCATTCACTGCTACCTCTAAGGCAGTAATTCAACCAATTTTTATCCATCTAAAGTTGTCTACCTAAGCTGTCATGAATCCTGATTTAGGATTCTTCTGAATGTTTTGGCTACTTAAAGAAATACTGTCAAAGGTATTGGCAAAAATGAGTTTAAAGAGTTTTATGGCAAGGTTCACTCTGTAACTTACTACATGGAGAAAACATACAAAGGAAAACCAAGAACTGATTTAGAATTATGTTCACAGAGATTGGAGATTCTTAAGGGAGACCTTCCTGTTGGGTTATGAGGTTCAGAATGGACCCTATTGCTTTCTAAACTCCTCAGAGAGAAGTCTAGGGGAGGTTAGATCCAGACTTGATCTCAAACTTGATTCATAATTTACATCCAAAGGATTATATGTGCGTGCTCACTCCGTTGTATCACTTAGCTAAGATTTCTAAGTTCCGGCATGCTTATTCCAATTCACTTTGTGAGTATCTGAAGTGATGAGGTCTGTCTCTGCCTGGTGTTAGTTCACTCTGAAGTTTGAACTCAGTTTCCCAAAGCAAAATTGCAGATATTAAAGTATAAAAATAAATAATTTAATAGTACAGCAGCAGGATCGGCTCGGGCTGGGTGCCTCCAGGCAGGGAGGAGGAGGGAGAGGAGAGAGGAAAGAAGGAAGGAAAGAGAGAGAACTGAAAGAAAAAGTCCCTACGGACTATTCAGCCACTCCTCAAGTGACGATTCAGTCCAGCAGTAGTACTTGGTTCTGGGCTCCTATGGGATCCCATCTCTGTCTCCAGACAGGCTGTTGTATAGTAGCAGCTGCTGATCTAGTTGTAGTCTTCTTGTCCTCTGGTTTGGGTTAGCTCTGAAGGCCTTGTTTTCCCTTGTGTGTGATGGAAGCTTAGCGCTTGAAGCCCCAGGCTCCAGCAGATCTACTACTCATGCTAGGCAGAGCTAAGCAAACAGCACACTGACTCACACAACATTGTAACTCTGATTAATTCAATGTAAAACTTCCAGATTTAAGCTATACAACTAGTATCTCTGCACATAAAGGGGCTTCCCTGCTCCAGGGGACCTGCCTGGTGTTCAGTCCAGNTTGAGAGGTGTCCCTGTGCTAGGGGAGGTCACTGCCATGCAGCTACACTGCCTCGCAGAGAGAGCTCAAAGAAGGCTCATTTTGGCTCACATTTAATGGGAAAAATGGTTGGCTTGTAGTCAAGTTGCATAAAATGGGAGAGGTATGCATGAGACTCCTTGCACCCATAACTTTCTCTGCAGTGGTGACCACTATGATCTGCTCCTTTGTGGGTTTCCTAGAGGAAGGCCTGGCTCTGGCTCTGGCTCAGGCTGTTACCTTTTTTGGAGGCAGTACCAAACACTGTGAGTTTCATTAGGGTTGTTGAGTGCATTCATCACAAGGAAGACTAATGTTTTTCCTGTTCTAGAACTATTGCTCTGTGACTTTCCCAGGGACCAAAATTTAAAGTTTAGGACCTCCTTCATCCTGGCCACCATTGAGATCAACCAGCACAATCTGTGGGTGCCGCCTTTCTGTGGATCAGTCTCTCGTGTAACCCTCAACTCTGGTCTCACTCGCTAGTGTGAATGCTCCTTGCTGTCAACTTGTGCACAGTAGTGAGGACAGAAGTTTTTCTGAAGAAGAAAGGAATTAAATGTCTTAAACTGGTGTAACACAGCAGCAGAAGCTAACACACAGAGAAGTGGCAAAGTTCGAGTCACGTCTCTTAAAACATTAACATTTTTGGTTTCTTTTCTGATCACTTCTTAGAGTCCCTCAAAATTGTTACACTAAAGTATGTATACTAAAGTATATCGCTGGTTCAGAATCATAATGATACCTCATTATTGGGTTTAAATAAGTAAAAGACAAGGTAGTTATTGGATCATTCAGACTTCTTTCAGTTCCTGAGAGGAAACTTTTGTCTCTGCTTCTGCTATTCCTGTGATACTGTAAGATGTTAGTAAAACTTGCCCAACTATCCTTCTGTGTTAAAGTGTGAAGTGCTTCCTGTGGTATACACAGTAAATAGGTTTGTATGGTTGTCTTGAATCATCCTTGAATATCCCACTGGATTAATCTGAATTCCCATAGTTGATTTTAGAATTCCATGTGCCATGGATCTGGCTCTGAGTTATGGATCTGCTCCGTTAGGAAGAACTTAGAGACAACATCAGAAAGTCATTTTTAGAACTGTAGCAACTATTATTGTGAAAATCAAGAAGTTGTACACTGACAAACACACTGCCAGCAAAGGCATAGAGAGAATTCAGCAGGTGAGTCTCCTTAGTACCCTTTCTCTAAATACCAGCACTCAGTCTTCCAGAACGTCAGTCACATTTTGGTAGTGGACCACTGAGGCTGCAGTTTACAAGTCTTACCAGTTTAATGTATTTTCAGATTAGTTTTCTTAAGTCTGTAAAAAAAGTAAACCCAAACCCACAAAACCCCCCCACCCCAAAACGAAGGGTTTTTTTCTATTGAACCTGAATTCCCATAGTCTATGGCGTATCCTGTCCATATCCCCCTACTCCCAGTGTCTGCCACAGCCATCCCTTCCCCCGTGACTTCTGAATAACCGATGTGCCTGGTTCTTCTGGAAGCTCGACCCGGGTCTTCTCAGTCGGTTTTGGCAGAGCCGTAAGGAGCCCGCAGGAGGCTGCGGAAAGAGAGCAGCCTGTGCCGCGCAGAGCGGCTGTGGGCGCGCGGCGGCTGTCTTTTTGGCCTCTCGCCGTTACGGCNCCGGGCTACGTGGAGTCCGCGCCGCCCGCCTGCGCCCAGCCCGGGAAAACGGCACTACGAGCCCGCTGTCGTTTCGCTCATTAGTACCAGTCACCGTATTACTTTGCGCTTTCTAATTTGTCAAAACTGGACAAATGTTTTTTTTTTATACCTGTAATACAGAGGATCATGTGTCTGAAGCCCAGCTACAGCTATAATACTGCTGGCAAACGTTCGGAGTTGTGGTTAGATGAGGATTTGTGTTCCAGTGAAGACCTGGCATGATACGTTGTTATGAAAACAATGCTTTTGCAGACGAACTTAATTTTCAACGGTAGTTTGAGACGTGGAGCCCTTATTCCTGTTGGGGATGAGCAGATTTTAAATCCCAACCACTGAGGAGGATGTGCTGAAGGAATTGTGAGAAGGGCAAGTTTAGGAAGGTGAACTCTGAAGCTGTGGAAAAGGAAGGGGACAGAAAGCTCCTTTGGTTGTTTTTTTCCTCTCACTATTTCCCCTAGTTTTATTGTACCTTCAGTACAATACAGGGCAACCTAATAGCCAAATGACTTGTAAGCATCTAGAGCAATTTCTGGGAGGCACAGGATGCCAAAGGGAGCAAGGAATAAAGCTTAGAAGCAAGTGTTTCCCTAAGTTAAAGGAGAACAGGAATGTCCAGAAACTGTGTGTACAAGAGTACAGAAAGCCCGGTAAGCTGGGTTTAACTCGCTGGTGGCAGCCAACATTGCAGAAAGTGAGAGCTAGCTTGGAGTCTTTCACCTGAGGCGTGTGAAACGGTCCAGTGTAGCACCTCATGAAAACTAGATGCTTTCTGAACAGTGGAGGTTATGATCGTGAGTCTGGCATCTGAGAGAAATGCTGGTAGCGAGAAATTAACAGTGTAGTACTGTCACAGCTGAGGGATGTATAATCTAGGAACAGAAAGGCAGCCTTTCTAATTGTGGCCCACAATATTTCTAGGCATTTTTTTTCTGTGAGAAGCCGAGAGAGAATCACCTTCTGCAGCGCTGCTGCTCTGCAGGGAGGGTAACAACCCATGTCAATCTTCTCCCTTGGCTAAACTAAGGAGCAAAAGGTGGAAGGAGGGTGCTAGGGAGCGTCATCACTGGTCTGTTTGCAGTTGCCATGCAAGTCTGTACAGCTGTTAAGTTCTGTATGGTTTACCTTAGTTTTGTTGTGTTTGAGGATTTTTTTAAATTTAATTTCTATAGAAGCAGACTGCTTGTGAGTATGTGAGTAATACATAGTAACACTTTTATTCTCTGTAGCATTTGCGTAGTAGATAAGAAAATGAAAACTGTCCCACTTTATACCTGTGATCCAACTTGGAGCATAGTCTCCAACATTAAGTAAAAACATATAAAACTCCCATAATGAACATGTGGAAAAATCTGTATGTGTATGAAGATTTTATGGAATCCCTAATGATTAAAAGTTGTTTTTAAACATCTTGGTTTCCTTCTGTTCAGTCTTTTGGTTTTTTTTTTTCTTTCCTTAGCATTGCAGCTTTCTGAGTGTTTGCTGCAGTTTAAATGAGTAGAACCTCTTTGATTATTGTCAGGTACTGGATTCTATGGTATCTTATAATCAGAGGTTTTGCTGTCTAATTATATTTTTTCAGGGGGAATCCTTTTTGTTCTTTTGTTTTGAAGTAGCAATTCTTTTTTCCTACTGAAGTAATTGATGCTTCTCACTGTTTTCGCAACTACTTCATCTCTGGATCATGATATGTTGTTATGAATGGATTATTGTGCAGTTTTCCTTGGAGAATAAACCTTATCTACCTAAAAGAGCAGTCACTGTGACTTTTCAAGGCAAGGTTGTTTTTACACAGCTAATTCTTTGAAGTAGTTGTGGGATTTTTGAGGTGAGAAGTTGGCTATGACACCTTTACTCCTCTGTTTGCCTTTCTGCCTTTTCCATTATCTTGACTAAGCTATTAGGCACTCTGGAAAAAGACACGCCAGGAAGACAGATTTGCCAGATTTGTCTTGTCTGTGAAGGGAACCAATGTAAATCCCTTCTGATTATACAGTTGTGTCCTTGGACAGGTAGATTCTGAATTGTCTCACCTTAAGTATTGCAAACCTCATGAAGACATAGCACCGATAAGTGCCAAGTGCTACAGAGAAAACAATTCCAAGTATATTTGAGAACAGACCCTAAAGGAAACCTCAGAATGCAAACAAACAATTTAGACCAGCACCAAAATGCAGCAGTGACTCGAAGTGAGAATGGATTTTATTGGAAGGGAAGTGGGGTGTCGAAAGCAAATGAAAAACAAGAGTACCAAACTCTTTAGTTAACACTTAACGATTAGAATGAGGCTGAGCTGCCAAAACCAGCTGACTGCTGAAAGGGAAGCCTTGCTCTGAGATTTATGACCATCCTGTTTCTTTTGCTTTGGCATGGGGGATAAAGTTTGTGTACATGATAGTTATACTCTCCAGGACCTGCTTAGTTTTCTGCCAGTTTAGCAATCTGGCTTATTTTTGTCATGCTTATGTTGGTTTTTCGTCAGTTCAGTGAACTAAATGGTCTCAGATGAGAGTTCAGGTTAGCACCAAGGGCTGGTGGAATGTAAAGCAGTGAAAAGTGGCCTTTTGACAGCAATGAACTGTTAGTTGTCTCAGTAAACCTTGTGCTTCATCCCTTTGAATTAATAGACTGAAAAGTGTCCACTGCATGCATGCCCTTGTTTTGTACTGTGAAAAAAAAAAATCATCGACGTTTACTTTTAGTGTAAATGCTCCATACAGTGCCTGTCAGATAATTTAATGAACCATCACAGCGTGTTTCTTTGTGTGCAATACGGTACTGAAGGTTGGACTGGCACTGTTCTCAGAATTGATGAAAAGTAATGCATGCTGAGGCTAGTTCTGAGGTTTTGGTAGCAAATAGTTAATGGATAGCTAGTACAAAGTAAAATGATCGAGAGTTTTCTGTTCACATTTATCCTGTTCCTAGTGGACACTATACTGAAAATATATGTATTAATAAAATTCCTTCTGTTTCCATGAAAGAGGGTAGTGAAGTCTTCACACTTATTCTGGGAGATTATAGTTACCTGCAGTGGAGGCCTTCGGGAGTTCATTCAGCTACTGAGTGAGGGCTTGACTTCCCAATATCAAGTTCTATTTCCATGAGCCTTACTATTTTATACCTTCTAGATGTTCTGGGTTGTTGCCACTTGTTGCTTTTTTATCTGTTTCTTCAGTCTGGCTCCTTTTAGTCACTGATTATCTCAGAGTGGTAATAAAATGTCAAAGGTGGAATACTGTAAATCTGTGAAGTTTTGATGCCAGAGCTAAACTGATCTGAAGATTTAAGCCCAGAAAACTGACCACTTTTGTTAATATGATTTATGTTTCTGCTCATGATTCCTGTAATGATTATGTGAGCTGTAGCGCAAGCAAAAGGAAAGCTCTGGCTTTGCTTCTTGGGTAGAGTTATGATGTTTCAGATCTTACTGTTCTTTTCTACCTTGTTGATTGCCTCAGTAATCTGTTCTGTATCCATCTTGGATCTGTGTTTTTCTAATAACCTTTATTTATCTGCTACAACTCGTAAGCTTTTCCTCATGAGATTAGATTCAATATTCAGAAGATTCTCTTACAACTTTACTGTTGCTCTTCTATGAAAGTAGATCAAGTCTTCATGAGGCTTCCATGAACAACACCCTTGTACTTCTGGCATTTTCCAAATAAGTCTTGTCTACATGTCAGAGGGTTTTACTTGCTTATGTGAAGTTGATGCTCTATTGACATTAGACCTTAAAACATCTGGTCCAAATCAGAATGTTAACCAAGGCAGCATTCCAATGCCAACTTTGCATCACCTGATTCAGTATGAATTGCTGTGAAATTCTCATAAGCTTTTCTTTCTTTGTTTGATTTTAGTTCCATGCTCAAAGGAGGACCTGTGTCTTGAACTGGGTTGTTGTGTCTAGGAGACTTGTATCATCAGTCAGCAAGGCACAAATTTTGTGAGGAATATGTGCCAAATTTTGTTCTCAGATGTGTTTTATCATACTTCTGGGGCTCAGTCTTTTTGCATTAGTAAGTGACAAATGGCATACTCGAGACAGGAATTGTGTACTACATGGGGGAACTGAAGAACATTCTGTGGCATTAATGTATGCTAAATAATTATTACATAGGGAAGTAAAACTGCGCAAGGTGAGCATATGTCTTCAAACTTCTGTCTCAAATGTGATAAATTGAAAATGCTGAGTTACATGTTTAAGCTTTGTAATGGAATAAATGAGGTTTATACAGTTTTTATCTGCCACTTCTTAAATGCAAACTGAATTTTCAGGGGGGATATTTTCTTAAAATACTGTGTTGTCCATTTAGATCCATCTTTTTCTTTTTGCTACATGGAGGGGACTGACAACGTTGGTGGTGTGGCTTACTGAGGACTTTAGGCCAGGTAGACTATGTTTTTGGGTTTTCTTTTTATCCATGTTGGCTCAATTTAACTTCAGGTTTGTCTCAAATTAGTGTCCATTGTTTATGCTTGTTTGGCTCATGAGAACATCTCCAAGACTCTGAAAGGCCTCCCGTAGTTCAGAATCATTCCAGGCTTTTCTAACTAAACTGTTCTGAATTTGACCTGAATAACATTACAAATGACTTGGTGCTTTTTCTTGTTTTTTTTTTTTTTTATTATTATTCCCACGTTGTGCTTGGTACAATCTTGATATTAAATAGCATAGCAAACTGGAAAGCTGTTGACATCTCATGTTTTTGTTGCTAGCAAGAATTGTTTGCATAAGAATTATCTCCTGAGAGGAGAAGGGATTGCTTTATAGAAATACACTTGCCTTCACTAGCCTAACAATTGGTAATCTGTTCCAGTGTGGGTGTGTATACATACTTGTCTCTGAAATGTTTTCTTAGTCGTGAGGTTTCCCTATAATAAGTTCCCAGCTGGGAAAAGAAAGTGTAGTTTCAGCAAGAGCTGATCTTGTCTTATTTCTGAATGACAATTTGGTGACTGTCTCTCCTTTTGAGCTTATTGCACTTGAGGTGGATTTTCTCTGCTGCATTGGTTTGAATAAAAACTGCCTAAACTATTAATTGGTAATGGTCATCTCCAGACACGATCTCAGTGCAGGAGTTAGTACATGACTTTGCAGACCTGTTCACGTGCACACATAGACTATTTTTGAACCTAAATGAAAAATTTGTAGTTTCTTACTTCTCTCAAAATGGAGTAGATAAGAGCTGTTACTGTTTGAGACAAACTGTCTGCTCCCTATGTGTTAGGAGCTGGTTTTGCTTACTTCACTGGCTAAAATACTACTGGGCTTCTGTGCCTTTCTAGGCACACCCAGAACAGTTCACTGAACCCCAGTCAGACTCAGGCACATCTGTTACAATCACGGGAATTGTGTACATGTGACCAGCAGTTTAAGTTAGCCTGGAGAAGGAACACAGCACATCTTCACTCTTGAATCTCAAATTCTCTGCAGTGACGCCTGCAAGCAAAGCTGAATTTCTTCTACAGAAATGTGGATATATTTTCCATGGAAATTGGTGAGATGCACCAAACATGGAACAATAACTTAATGTTTAGAATAAGCTTTCTGAAGTGCACAGCCAGATGAAATACACTGAAGTTGAATGGTCCATTTTTTGGTAGGCAGTCATATTTTGTTCTCCAGACATTCCATTTGTCACAAGGAAGTAGATCAGCAAAATGATTCCTCACTTGTGCACAGCTATAGAAACGAAGCTGCTGTGTCCTCTTAAGTGGTAACAAGTAACAGCCACCATCTCATTTAAACACCTGCAGATCTCCTACCTCTCCTTAACCATCTCCTGCCACTGGCTTAATGGCTGAAGCAGAGGGTGAAAGAAAGTGACAAAAGGATGTTCTTGTTTTCTCCTCTTCCTCTTTTCATTTCTTCTCTATCCTGCAGAAGTGATTTCTCCTTCTGCACTAGGTCAGGTAAACAGGAATATTTTTCTACTGCTGTCTCCTGGAGGAGATTCCATCACCTCTATGGAAAGGATTGCATTTCCTCTTGGTCCTGATGTGCAACCAGTGTCCTGAAAGAGATATTTCTTCTCTGTCAGCATTGAATAGGTTGAACTGCTGTGTTACAAAAGGGAAATGGGATTTATTTTGTGCTTTTTGCTTTGTCTGAGCAGCTTTAAGCACAATAACCTAAATTCAGCCTATAGCAGTTGTAACTTGATGAACTCTGTATTGTACTCATTAAAGAATTCTGCTCTGAATGCCAGTTCATTGCTATGGCTGGGGTGCTTCACTATAATACAAGTTCTGTCAGCACTGTGAGATGTTGAGCAGCATGCAATGACATTTGTGGAACCAAGCATGGAAATACTCGTCTTGAGGATATCCACTGCCTTCTCCCATTTTTTAGTAAAGCCACAGTTGATCGTTACTGGGTATAAATGAATTATGTAGATTCAGAAGATATTGCTTTGGTTACCTATTCATAATAAACTTTACAGATACCTTCTAGACTAAAACACCTTTTTGGGGTGTGGGTCAAAGTATCTAATTGTGATTTCAGTATTTCCAGTAGTAGAAAAATGTACCACCGTCTGGGCAGGATGTTCTAATGTTTAACTGCCTCTTCTTTTAGTGAGTGTCTATTGCATCGATCCTCATCTGTATGTTTTAAGGAAGATTTTCCTTGCTCTTTTTTTTTTTTTTTTTTTTTGTAAGGCAAGTACTAAGAGTTCCTCAAGCTCTGAAATATTAGAGACCTTTTCCTAATCTTTCACTCATTCTAATGACTCTTCCATGGCCTCTTTGATTCTATTTTTGCGCGTATTTGAACATTCCTCTTTTGGGACATAAGGACAGACAGCAGCAGTGCAATGGGAATTATTCTTGTGTCAACCACAAATATCATAAAACCTTTCATCTCCAAAGCAGACATAAATCTTTTGAGACAATGACTGATCTTTTCAGATGCCCTGTGAAAATGTAGTTACCATGTCCAAAAGCATTTTCAGAGACAGAAAATACTGTTGTCGTTTTTTGTTTCTCATTGCAAATGTGTGCACCCTTGGGTTTCTTGTTATACCTACTGTTACCTGTGCTCAGAACTGTGAAAATGGCCTGTGATTTGCTTTTTGCAGCCTTCTCTCCAGGAGACCCAATGCACATGCAGTCACTTGAAACAGGATTATCTTCTGTAGATTTCTGCAACAAACTTCTAGTCCAAATCATACTGCTGTGCTACTAGACAGCTAGTAATGTATCAGCAAGCTGTCTTTTTCATTGTTTTTCAGTATTCTATGTCTGTTGTTCATGATCTTGGTCTTCTTCAGTGTAGATGCTGTTGAATGTCAGACAGCAGGACCCACAGAATCACACTATAAATCCATCACTTGATGAAAGCTACTTGATTACAGGTATATCCTGGAGCCTGTAAGTCAAATAAACTGACACAATTTTAAAAGTGCTTTGTTGATACTGGATTGCTGTAAGGGATTAAGCAAAATGTCCTACAGTGCCAATCTGAATGTATTCCAGAAGACCAAGAATATTACATAAAGACATACTTTTAAAAACACAATTTAAAACAGTAAGCTTACTGTCTGTGAGCCTGTTGATTGGCATTCATTGTGTAATTTAATTTAATTGTTCATAATCAAATCTCTCATCAGTTATTTCACTACATAAAAGTTATTTTTCCTCACAAAATCTACTTGAGGCTCACAGGCCTATAGTTATATAGGGAATCCAATTTGCCTTTTGTTAATATTGACACGGGACATCTTTCTTTCTTGTGAACTCTTCCAGTTCCAGTTTTCCAAACCTTAATGACAATAAGCATTACTGGTCCAACCAGTACCTATGCCGTCTCTATTTCGGCATGTTTGTATCCAAGTTATATGACTTTACTGAGGTAGAAGTGTCCAATTAATAGCTGCTGTTTAACATCTTCTTGAGTTACTAGTGGAATGGAAACTGTTTCATCATCATCATAAGAATGTTGTTTGCTTTTTCTCAGACAGATGTGTGTATTAAACTTCTCCTGCTTTTCTTTGTTACTGTCAGCAGCCCCACATTTTCATCTAATAATGGATTCTTTTTTTTCTTCCCACCAGAACAAGACACTTTAAAAACTGTTTAATGGCTCTAGCTACTCATGTCTCTTTTTGTTCTTATGCAATTTATATAGATTTCTTTCAATGTTAATTCTAGGTCACAAATCATCTTGTGCTGAGGGGATAACAAATACTGTTAATGAAAAGATTTTAACCAGGCTGCCACAGAGAAAATTGTATCTTTTGCATATGAAAAATGATGTAGCCTAACTAATTTTCAATATGAGCACTCTGTTGGTAACTATTTCTTTACTACAGATGGGATTTACTTCGAACTTGTGACCTTAGATATTCATTTTAGAATGAGAACAGTCTTGCTTTTGGAGATGCCTGTTTCCTTATACTGCCTGTAAAGAAGTAATTCATTATTAGGTTTCTGATTCACAGGTGATTTAGGGTAGCTACAAAGCTGACAGTCATTCTCCAGATACAAAAAGTAGGAACTACGAAGAGAAGAATCATCTAGATTTCAGTTCCCAAATCTTGCATTTCTAATGCCTCTTTACAAATAGTGTTTGCTTTTGTGTCTTTTTCACTGGTGACTTAAAGTAAAAAAGAGTATGTAGTTCATAGGAAAAAGGTAATAATCTGTGCAAAACTGTCATCTGAAAGAGAATTTGAATTTGATAGTCTGTCAGCTTAAAAACTAAAATCAGTTCCTGGATCTATTGGAGAGAGAACGATTAATGTAGTCTGCATTTTCTGATCAGATCTGCATGAAAATTGAGTCTTTTTAGCTTTCCACTTAATCTATGTTTATCTTTTTATCTACCACACATAGAAAATACAGAGAAGCCTGTGACTTGCTTTTGTTGGTTCTGCAGAGCAAATATGTTTGAACATTCTCTGAAGAACTGTTTTAATAAGAAAGAGGAGTAGGGTGACTCCAGAAGTCTTTTGGGAGAGATTTTTAGATCTTCAAGATACCACTGAAAGAGAAATACACAGGAGAAAGATGCACGGCAAAAATAGGATCAGGCTAGAGGGCAAAATCTTCAGAAGATATTCGACTTTCTGAAACAATGCAAAATGAAGTGTTGATATCTTGGTCGTGTTTTGATGACCGATTGTTTTGTTTAAGAATTTCCAGGACCACCATACCTATATTTGTAGATCTCTAGGGACAGACTCCACCTATGGTTTCAAAGGTCATTCTTGTTTTCATAGAATCTGACTAACAAAAACAAACACCTGAAACACCCCAAAACAACAGCCAACCAAACCCATCTGATTGTGTAGCTTCACAATACTTTTATTTATATATTTCACAATTATTCTCACCTTTTAAAGTTATCTCTAACATCTCACCATCTATTCCAAATTACTACATATGGTAACAAGTAACTTTTTAATGCCGTGGATCACTATGTACTGTGTACTCTAATTACAAGGCACTTGCCCTACGATTAAATTAATTATGTGGCTATTTGCTCTGCAAAGCAGTGATAATTTTTTTGTTTTGTTTTTCATAATGGAGTTGTTCGATTTGTCTTCAGTGTGTTTACAGAGTAACTTTTGGTGGTTTCATCATTATGGTTATACTACATAAGATATGTTCCATTAACAAAATCTATTATGTCTTCCTTAAATTATGTCTCAGTTTCTAGGGGATCCAGATTTGTTATCAGTTGGAAGAGCATTTGTGGCGTGGAGTTATCAAGTGGAATTCTTCAAACTTATCAGTCAAACTTACTACTGTATTTCAGTGAGAAAGTCAGCGACATGAATAAAATCCCTGTGCTTCTTTTTTACTAAGTTCTTTGTCATATCAGAATTCTGAATGAAATTAATTGGGCATATCAGTAACTCCCTGAGCTCTTTTGAGCAGGTGAATGAAATAGATTTTTATTAGCTAGTGCATAGTTTGTCTACAAGCTTTGTTGTGAACGGAGGTATGGTTTGAGTCTATAACATGGTAGAAATAGATTAGCTCTGCTAAATTTTGAAAAATTAATGACTTGTCGTGCTTATAGCACAAGGTATGTCATTTGTGTAGCCTTGTCGTGTTTGTGTATGTGTGAAAATTGATAGCTTCGCAGGATACAAGCAGATTTACTTATGCCTGTGCTCTGAAAATGACCAAAAGATGGAAAAGGGAACGTATCTGTGGTCATGGAGCGTACAGCAGTGTTAGTGGGATACGCAGAAGAGGGCACTGCCCAGTGACCCCAAGTGGCAGTGACGCTGTGCTGCAATTCTGTGCTTAGATGTTTCATTTTAAAAAAAAAAAAAAGCGCCTTTTGTTTTATGTAGAATTACAGAATTATTGGAGGAGTTTCCTGGTGCGGGTATCTTCCCTGAGTACGGCTTCTCAATGTGTAGTCTTTGATTCAGATCCATCTGGTGCTGAGGAGGAGTGGTTGTTATAGGGCAGAGCAAGCTTTTTGGAGGGGTGAAGGGTTTCTGCTGCGGCAGTGAACAGTAGATGGCAGTGCTGTCCCGTTGCAGGGCTTGGAGGGGAGTTCACCAGAAAGTTTAAATCCCTGCGTAACGTGCTCTTCACTACATGTCTCCTGATGAAACATTAAATAGTTAGGTTAAATATTGTTCTACCTGGAATTAGGTTATTTCTGTGGAGGCACTTATCCATGCAGAGATTTGATGGGGACAGGAGATTATTGATATTTATTTATAAATAGATATTATGTGCGTGTATATTCTTCAGTTACCTGTTTTGTATGTGATTCAGACATAAAAGCCTAATGCTAGTATGATGCCATTTAATGCCATTGCAAATGTAACGAGCAATATGTATGCTCCTAACTTTCTTCCTCAAGGAGAATTACTTGCTCTCTGCAGGGGGAAAAAAAAAAAAAAAAAAAAAAAAGTTGGTTCATGATGCACTGTTCATTCCTGTAAATCTCCCACTTCCTCATATCGAAACATCTCTACAGACTGAAAACTTGATGACTCATAGTTTATCACTCTTTTAAGTCTCAAGTCAGGGCCAATCTCTTGTGGTTTTTCTAGTACTAGAAATCTTTGTGGAGATTTTTTTCTGTTTATCCATGAGCACCCTTTGAATGGAAAGACTGCTTGATTGCTTTTTTAATTGTCCTAAACAGTCATCTGATTACAAAAATAATTTTTTTCTGTGTCTATGTCCTCTCCATCTCTCCCCTCCTTTTTTTTAGGTTGGAATATTAATGTTCGGGGGGGGGGTGGAAATGTTACAGCATTTAATTTATGTCTGTAAGAAAAAAGTTACTAGAACTGGCCCTTCTGATGGCATGTTAGAAGCAAGTTCCTCAGAATATTATTTTGTCATCATAACAATATGAACTCGTTTGTCTTCTGGAGTTTTTATTAAAGGTCATATACAGAACTTCAGATATAAAATTTTAAAGGCAATTGTAAATTTTTGTAGAAGCACAGAGTTAGGTGATCATGAGGACTATGGAGTGTACCTTTTATATAGTTTCTTTTCAGTGACGCACCACTATATAGTTGTTGTAACTTCATAACTGCACTCTTACATGTATGTATTTTTTCAAGTCAGACTGAGAGTTGTATTGAACTATCAGTGTCTGGAAGTTTACTTCTAGTGGATTTTTTGTATTTGTATGCATTTGTATGTATTTGTATTTGTGTGCAGATTTACAGGTTTTTTTGCAGGTTCTGTTGAGGAACTAAGGAGTTTGTTTTTCTACAGTAATTGTATGAAACATTACATTAGGGATACAGTATTTTATAAGAGGCTATTCTTTTTAACATTCTAGTTCAGGGTTTTTGGGAATAAGGAAATTACTAATGTCAGACTATTAAAGTTTAAAATGCAGTTTTAGTAGTTATTTAACTTGCATTGAACTGCTCATGGTGGCAGAGATAAATTTTGCCACTTGTCATTTTTTAATTTACAGAGTATTTAAGGAGCTAGGATTCTGGTCTTCCCCAATTTTTTTCTGTATGAAATAACCTCCATGTAAATATTTGGGCTGCTTTCAAAAGATTAATGAAAAAGACTTAAATGATAGGATGTAAATTTTTTAAGAGGGAACTTGTATCAAAATGGTTGTTAAAACCTGCCTTTGCTTTCTATCTTGATACATCTTCGGTATCAGCAAACTGGTTTCATACTATAGTTTTTCCAGAAAGACTAAAAACTGCTTGCTGTAAACTTTTAAATAACAAAAATCATTAGATGGGAATATAACGGTCAAAAGGCTGGGAACAATATAATTGCTGGAAGTTTAGTATTAGCAGTTGCTTCACAGGAAAAAAAAAACCTGTTTTTTACGACAAATTTTTCTTGTGCAGGTTGTTGCATTGCATTAAATAAAAAGACCTCTTGAAGAGCAGTAGTTTAAAAAGTGCCCCAGAAAACGTTGGAGGTGGGCTATGCAGAAAAAACTCTAATCTTTGAATTTTTTTTGTCATTTTGAGTGGATGAACCTTCATCAATTTAAAGTCCACAGTATGGGTATATAGTACTTTTTGTCCCTTTTTAAGCTGTATTGTGGGAAGCGATGTTTTGTGTTTTGGAGGTAGAGAAGCAATTGGCTTTAGTTTTAGTTTCTGCATAGCCAGACTTGCTCTTATGTTTGTAATATTTAGAGAAGTTCAATAGGGGGCCCTTGGTGCTTTGATGTAGTGCCACAGTGCAGTTTAATGAGAGAGAGGTTTTCAATATTGTCTGCAATATTACAAATTCTGCCAGCTCTGTCTGAAATAAGAAAATGCAAGATTTACACCTTGGAAACCTTCTCGTATTTCTGGGCGTTCTTTCTGTTTGAAACAGGTAATTACAAAAACCTCCGGATCAATTTTTGTAAAGGGGCACCCTGATGGGTGCCATGACTGAAGTGTGACATGAGCCTTTTCCAATACAATGGGTGGCCTAACATTCCTCGGGAAGGCCAAGCTCATTAAATATTCTCTTCTTTTTTTCTACCCTCTCCCCCTCTTCATGCACTTAGCTTGAGTTGTGCTAAGTCTGAGGTTTCTTCACTGAGGACTTAGGAAAATTGCATAGAGTTCTCAGATTGAATTTTTTATGTGTATGACTTCATGATGGCATTAGCATGTGCTTTGATCCATGTGTGAATGGCACTGGGTCGGCTCTTATTGCCATATCCAGATGGTGTTACAGGGAACAAACAGTTGTGTTTTAGGATTTCTCAATAGACTGTCTAGACTGGTCTTGCAGCAGACAGATACAGCCACCCATCAAATTAGCGTTTGTCAGATTTATGGTAATGGTTCACCAAAGCCTTCCTGTCATTGACATTAAGATTTACGCCTCCAAAGTTATTTTGTCTTCCGCAGAGTGTAAAGTCTGATCGTGTGTATGTGTGTGATTATCTACATGTAGATGTATATTTGCATATATAAATTTTTAACTAAAGGGGAGGAAAGCACCTGAAGAGAAGTAATTGCTATGGTAAGAGACAAAATTTTTAAACTATTTTTTTTAAAAGACCGATTCCTACAGCTGGATTGATTAGGGAAGCTTTCCCTTGACCATCCATCTCCTCCCTTCAAATGATAATACGGATGTTCTGTTCCAGTCAGTGTCTCCCATATGCCCTTTTTGGAAAGAAAAACATGTATGTGGATTACTGTGGCTAGATTTTGCACTTTCATGTTACACTGGAGTAATATGAGCTGCTCCCTGTACGCAGTGGGAATAACCTTTTGACAGGCAGTATGTCCATTCTCAGTGGAAATGTTTTTCCAAGTCTGGCCAGGGCTCCTTTGATCGTGCCACCTCAAATGCAGGGGTCATAGCTACTATGCAATGTAAGAACCACTGATGGTTGACCAGGGGAGGGATGATTTTGAGGAGAGTGTATTTAAAATAAGCTGAGTGTGATAAGGTTTGAGGTAACTTTTTGTTTGGGTTTGCTGTTTTTGTTTTATTTTTATGGGCATCAGTATATTGTGTTGCAGTGGGAATGCTAAGCAGGAGTGTTGGGAAAATTTTGAATAGAGCTGGACATGCTGGTACATTTGATGGTGGAAATGAGGTGGTGTGAATTTCAAATAGCTGTATTGCAGTGGCAGGCTTTGGGCTTGAACATGTCAGAACATGTTTTCAAAATGTTTTTCCTGTTGTAAAGATATTTCAAAAATAGTAAAGGGAGTAATAGTATGATGAAAGGATCCAGATGTTATAGTAAAGTGTATATTTGAGGAATGCTACCACTTAATGAAGAAACAATTTTTTTAAATACTTGGATTAATTTTAAAATCTGACTGTGTTGTGTACTTTGGAAAGGCTCTTCTCTTTTTGCTAGGAATTAGTGATCATGATTAAGATCAGGAATTGGATTAGATATAAAGCCATTTTATGAATAGTTTTATCTCTGCTCTTGCTATTTTTCAGGCTTGAAGGAGCTTTGTGACATTGGGAGAAAGTAAATATGTCCAGTAAAAATGTAAAAAGAAAGTAAATATGAAAAAAAAAAAAAAAAAAAAGTAAATATGTAAATCAGAGCTGGTTCTCCAGCAGGCAGTTCACTATTCCTGCAAAATACACATATGCTGCCTGTGCTCTGTTTTGGGGGCTCACAACCTCTCTGCTATGCAGCAGCGATGTACCATTGAATCTTGAAAAAAGCACCACTTTATTCATCACAAATCCATGGTCAGACATTTGTTTACTGGGTAGATTTCTGTGGTTTATATGTTATGAACATGTTTGTCTGTTACATAACTTTTCTCTGTGCAAGTTCTTTACTGAAAAGAATATAAGTGAAACAAATCTTTAACAGTAGAATAATAATTATTTTCATTTATGTGGAAAGGGCATAGAGCTGTTCCTTTTTTTTTTTCTTTTCTTTTCTCTCCTAGGGATAATAATCTATGGCTACTACGACTAATAGTTTGTCGGACTTTGTCACCTTATCATATATTTCCATGTGTCAGTGGCACCATCGTTTTCTATTTGTCTTGAAGTAAAACAAGAGAAATACTCCTGGTTTTGTTTTTTTTTTCCCCTGTGCTCCGATTTTATAAAAATAAACATATGTTTCATGAGATATTTTAAATAATTAGTTAATTTTCATATAAACTTAAAATCAACTGATTTTAATACATCATTTAAACAATTTAGTAGGCATTTTAACGTCACTCTAATTTTATTCTAGTTTTACTGGATGTTCTGAAACATCTACATGCAGTAAATACAGGTGGGTTTTTTTGGGTTATTATATTTTATTATATTTTTCAAGACTCTTAAGATATACTTTGTTACCATTTGTCTTTGCTTACAGTGCATCAGAGACCCTTACACAGCTTGGAAGCTTTAGATAGGATATTTTTCTTTGAAGTTTATAAATAAAGATTTTTTTTTTTAACTGTATTTCTAGTTTTATTTCGTTATGGTGAAAACTCAGGATGAAATCTTACTTCATGCTGTCTTAACCTATGTCTCAATCAACTAAAAGATTTTGCATGGAGTGTCTAAATTTTCAAGAATAATTACTTACACAGCAAGACAATGAAGATTTTATTCACTGACATTGCTCATGTCAGTGAATGTGGCTTACTGATTTGAACGTAACTTTGTTGCTTATTGGAAGTGAATTTATCCGAGGTGGGCTTAAAGGTACACTTTTTGTGTGTGTGTGTTCTGGTGTNCTCCGATTTTATAAAAATAAACATATGTTTCATGAGATATTTTAAATAATTAGTTAATTTTCATATAAACTTAAAATCAACTGATTTTAATACATCATTTAAACAATTTAGTAGGCATTTTAACGTCACTCTAATTTTATTCTAGTTTTACTGGATGTTCTGAAACATCTACATGCAGTAAATACAGGTGGGTTTTTTTGGGTTATTATATTTTATTATATTTTTCAAGACTCTTAAGATATACTTTGTTACCATTTGTCTTTGCTTACAGTGCATCAGAGACCCTTACACAGCTTGGAAGCTTTAGATAGGATATTTTTCTTTGAAGTTTATAAATAAAGATTTTTTTTTTTAACTGTATTTCTAGTTTTATTTCGTTATGGTGAAAACTCAGGATGAAATCTTACTTCATGCTGTCTTAACCTATGTCTCAATCAACTAAAAGATTTTGCATGGAGTGTCTAAATTTTCAAGAATAATTACTTACACAGCAAGACAATGAAGATTTTATTCACTGACATTGCTCATGTCAGTGAATGTGGCTTACTGATTTGAACGTAACTTTGTTGCTTATTGGAAGTGAATTTATCCGAGGTGGGCTTAAAGGTACACTTTTTGTGTGTGTGTGTTCTGGTGTCCCTCAGCTCCCTGTTTTGGAGTACTTAGAAAAAAGTAACAGAGTGACTTATAATAAAACTGGTGAGGTTCCTGGCGGGATACCGTGTTGTGCTGCCTGAACTCACACTGATGCCTGTGTCTGGTATGTTACAAAATGTTGTCAATTCTGAGGTGCAAAGACCCCTGGTGCCATAGCAAGGTACAGTCTCTTCTGTGAGAATGCAGATAGAGTAGGAAAGCTCAGGAGCTGCTGATAGGCAGTGCAGGGTACTGCCATCCTAATGGCCAGAGATGCTCCCTCCCAGTGTGTCCTTTTAGGAGGTGGCCCACTCGTGTTACCTAACTCTGGAGATGCACAATCAGTGAGACTTTGGACTTCTTATTGGGTTTTACACTTGGGGAATCACTGTCATTTTATTTTTTGCAGGGAGATTTTGTTGATGAGTGATTAACTAGTAAAGAAGCTGCTGCCATCTCCTCTGCCTTTGGAAGTGAGGAGAGAGGGGAGGAAACAAACTGGTGGCAGAGGAGTGGGTAAATGGTGAGAAGCAGGTGAGCAGCTGAGAGAAGCCTGGTTTTCAAGAATAAATTGAGACCAACCTGTTGTGACAGGCCAAAGGCGCTAGCAGCACTTGCAGGCTGCCTGCTGTGACGGCAGAGCTGGGACACTACTGCAGGATGCTGGCAGGGCCACTACTCCTGAGGCCCTAGGTCCATCACCCACAACCCAGCTGCTGTGCAGCTGCAGGTTCCTGTCCCTGTCCCTCACTGCCTGCATCTGTCCAGACATTGAGGAAAAGTAGGCTAAGGGAGAGCATGGAACTGCCTGAGAAGCCCTACAGAGCCGTGGCCTAATTCTCTTGTTAACACACACCACCCTCACACCCAAATTTACAAATGTTTTAAATCCCAGCTAGCTGGCCCAGCTGGGAATATAAACTAAACCACAGGTACTGTTTTAATGCAGTCTAGCAACCTGCCCACTGAGCAAATGAGGATACTGAATAGATCTGGCAGTCCTTCAGAGCTGTCCTATAGCTCTCCCAGGAGCACAGGTAGATGCTTGATGATTAATGTCGGAGACAGTTCTCTGATGCTCTGATACCATTAGTGTAAGAACTAAGTAAAACAACCCACCCCATTGTGATACACCTCTACAGATGTTTTCACTGGTAAAGAAACAGTAACTTGGGCTGTGGCTACTCACCCTGTGACTAAGCTGATTGCAGATGCTTGAGTTTGAGCAAAACTGGCAGTGAATCACAACATACCCATATTGGAGCAAAAAGGCTGTGAAAGTCTATTCAAAATAATAAGCTGTTTGTGCTTTTTGTGAGTCTTCCTCAGTGCTGGTAGCTTTGTATAGGCATTGTCAACTTACAAACTGCATTTTTTTGAAACGTACTCACCTAAGATTTGGGTAGGTTAAAAATTACAGCAGAGCTCTGTAGAGTTTGTGTTGCTTTCACAGGACAATTGCAGTTAGAAGGGATCTTTGAAAATTTAGTCCAACCTTGTGGTCAAAATGGGATCAGCTTGAGGTCTGACTATGTTGTTCAATTCAGCTTAGTTCTGCTAAAACCAAGTGGAAGAAGCCATCAAAGACAGGGATTGCAGAGCCTCTCTGGGCATTGCTGCACTGTCCCTGTGGGGAAAAAATATTTTTGTATGTCCAGTGTGAACCTTTCGGGCTTCAATTTGTCCATTGTTTCTTGTCTTCAGTCCATTTACATCTGCAAGTATCCCTTCAGAAAGTTCCTAGGATGTTTATCCAGATATCTCAATTGGTTTAGATTGTCTCAAAGATTATTCTGTGTTTGTATGCTGTGGTCTTGTTAGGTATTGTAAGAGATTTCTTTTATCAGAGGGTGTAACTCAGGCTACAGTGTGAATTTTGAGAGTGGGCATATTCAGTATGCCACGTGTAGTATAAATACAAAATAAATTGGAACAAATAGAAATTTATAATTTTGGCAATATTGTCGTCTGAAACATAAGGAGGAAAAGTGATGCCTGATGCATTAGCATTAACAAATGCCTGTTCTGAAAGCAGGATATCAGAGTGGCTCCATGATCAACAAAGAGAATGGATTTATTTTTTAATCAGTTGCTACATTTATGGCCCAGAGTTGCAAGACCAACTGATTTTAATTTCACCTAAGAAACTTAGGGAATTAACAAAGATGCTAAAAAGACTATAGAATTGGTAATGTGTTAATACACTACTATTTTCAGATAGCAGAGCAGCCTTAAATTCATATTAAAATGATCAACTGTATGAAAATAGATATCTATAGATATATAATTCTTTCTGCTCACCAGGGAGATTTTTTTTAATGACTATTAAGTAGGTAAGTTGTGTTTTCAAAATCTGTTCATAGATTTCTCTTTTTTAGCCATTAAGGCTTTTTGATAGTAAATGCATGCTGAGCTAAAGTCTAGTCTATGCACAAGTTGCAGCTTAGTTAAAAGTGATTTTAAACCAATTTAGGCATGTAAGCACTAACCTAAGTGTAAAGATTCACTGAGTTGTTAGGTTAACTTCCATCATACATACATGTACAGCATAGTAGTCCACTTTTTAATTCATGTTGGCTTTCTTTTTGTGCATTATCAGAAAGGGCTTAAGTATTTCTCCTTTGTGTGTAGCTCCACATTGTCACTTGAGCTGTCTATGGCATACTGTGGCTCTGTAAGGTATGGTACAACTTTTATTTTTAGATTGGTAAACCCTCACTGTTGAAAAGGGACAATGTTTTGTTCTTTGCTAGGTTTGGATGCACTGCAGCTTTTGCTCTGCTGCGTGGGATCTACAATGGTGTCTTTCTCAAGGCTGTGCCCTAGGTAGCTGTTTTTCTGCAGTGGTACAATAGCATTCTTGATGTGCAGAGCTGCATATCAGTAGCCAGCATTAAAAATCTAGCCTCAAGGCCACAAAATATTTTTTTAGTAACTAGACTTGACAAATGAAAATTACTGTTTACTAAAGTGAGTAGCTTCTCTAATAGAACAGAAAGTTAGGAGCAGCCAGACCAGAAAAGACATGAGGAATCTAAACTGTGGAATGTTCTTCACCTTGATTTATCTACTTAGATATTTTAGGGCAAACAAAATTGGACAAAAGAAATACATCATTTCTTTTTTCCTCCTGCTCTTATTTCTATGTAAAGCAGTAGTATTTTTTTTATATTTTGTAAGCTTTCCATGCAACTTCTTAAATACCAATTTTTACTCAGACAAAAATGTTGCTGGCATACATGCTCAAAATACATGGTAATGCGATGCAAGTGCCTACCAAAACTCAATATAGTGCTTTGTGATGGTGCTTTCCATTTTTGTCTTTGTAGGCATTGAAACCATTCCTATAATCACAATGCTATCATAGAGGAGGTTTTGCTGAACTAATAATTGTTTTGCAGTTGAGACACCACCACAGCTATTTCTCTGCTGAAGTCAGCTATTGTGGAAATGAGCCTCTCTCCCTTGATTTGGAGGATAACTGATGATCTCTCAACTGCCATCATCACAGAAATTCACGGGGAAACAGATCCACTCCCGCTCATTAGCATGAAATCAAGCACCAGATCTTGGAAAGAATCTGGTAACAGACCAGCAGGCAGCCTCGTGTGGTTGAGCAATCTCCGTGTGCCACTTTGCAGGGCAGGCTGCCTGTTGATTCAGTTGAAACGCCTTGTCCCTGGGGTGTAGCACTTGGTGATACTCAGCCTCAGGGTGATGAATACATGGAAAGCTATGCTTACATCCACTTTCTTGGAGAAGGGGTGCAGTTTCCTGGGGAGCCGAAGGTGGCAAAAGTTTTTAGCTACTGTTACTATGTATGCATCGAGGAGAACTACAAATAGTTCCCAGTTGAAAAAGAAAAAAAAAAAAAAAAAACCAAAACCAAATCCCTCCTCTGCTTTTCAGGGTGTGGCAGTCCTTTTCAGTAGTCTGATTTGAAACCTGTAGCCTACCAGTGTCTAACATCAGGAATTGCAAAAGCAAAAAGAAAAAAATACTCCTCCCAAACAACAAACAAGCAACCCTCCCCAAAGAAATAAAGTTAGACTGTAGGAAAGGTTCTCTTCTTTATGTGTTGGTTTTGATGAGCCCCATGAGCTAGTTTCGCATGTGTTAATACTGAAATTAGTCCTTTACCCTGATGCAATTGTAAGATAAGCACAACAGGGAATTGGTGGCTTTTCAGTACTGAAGGCCACTTGTGTTTGGGTGTTTGGATGGAAGCACTGACTGAAGTGAATTAAACACAATTTCCTGGATTATTTTGCTACGTATATAAAAAAAATGGAACTTTCTGCAGTGCTCTAAAATATCTTTACATAGACTTAGGAATTAAAATTTTTAGAATAAGAAATTATTTGAATATCGACTCAACTGGTAAGGAAAAAAGTATAGTAACCACATAATGTGTGAAAAAGCCACTAAAGTACTATGGGAGATTTCATTGTTATGAAGTTGAATGTCTCTAAAAATTTTAGATGCTTAGCTTTCTGAGTGAAACTTTCCATCCTGACACAAGTCCCAGGTTCCATGAGTTGAGAAGGAAGGTGGAGAATACCTAAGCCAATGAGTATGTAATTCTAAAGGGTATGACTAACATTTCTGCCATGTGATAAACAGCGGAAAGTGGACGAAAACTGCAGGATCATGTTCTTAGCATTCTTTGAGAAGAAAACATGATTTGAAAAGTGGGAATTGAGATTGTTACCTGTGACAGAACAGAAAATAGAAGATTCTACCCTTTCATTTTTATAATCATCTCATCTCTTGTCTGTATTGGGAGGAAAGGATTCTGCATTGTTAGAGCAGTAGTTTTTCCAATGCATGGGCAATGGAGGAATCAGAAAAGTGTAGGAAGTATATTTTCTTTGCCAGTATTTGGTTTCAGTACCAACTTATAATGACAAAAATGATGACATTGTATTCTTTAAAAACAAATCCATATAATCTGGTTTTTGTTTTCACTGTCCTAAGATATCAGTCATGAAGTCTGTTTTTAACAGTAGCTAATGAGCCACTGAAATAGCTGAAGTTCTTTCTGGGAAGATTAATTTTTTTTTATGTACTACAGTAATGAAGTAGAACTAGAGTGCAACCAACACAGGAAACATTATGAGCCAGTCAGTCTTTCACTTGTGATGGTGCTTACACTGAAATTAATGAATATTGCAGAAGTTTGGAATGCAGAATAGGACTGGTATAACTTTTCAAATATAGTTGGAATTTGTGGAATGGTAAGCTTTAGCAATTTTGCTTGTTTTTTAACCCTCCTGTGACTGGCAAAGTATTTCCTTTAAAATTTTCTGGAGTTCTTACTCTGCTGACGAGAGATACAAATTACACAGACCAGACATATGGAGACTATCTTACACTGCTTTAGAACGATTAATAATTTCAAGTTAAGATCAAAATAATGTCCAATATATGTAACATGTCAATGATCTTAATTTACCTAGAGCATGTATAACATTGTCCTTCACTTGGCATATTAGTGGTTCAAAGGAGCTAAGAGTTTAGACTTTTTCTGAGCCACAAGGTAGTGTTAATTCTTGTTAAAATAAGTCATCCACAATAAGCACTTCAGGGAAATTCAAAGCTATTACAGCAGATGGCCTGCCAAAAATCTTAAGTCGTTTATGACAGTCTAATAATGCTAAATTCCTTGAACATGTGTAAAAATGGAGAAACTTGCAGGTCTAATTCCTGAAAAGGTGGGCAGCTCAGAATTGTATGAGAACACTGATAAATGAGTTGCACTGCAGATTCACACGGTTCTTTTTTTCTGTGCAGTTTGTTTTAATGTATTGTTTAATTGTTGATAAAAGTCCTTCAATTCCTCAAGGAAAGAATGTGGTTTTGTCTACCCTTAATGAAATTCTTCGTGGCACCTGCAAGGTAGCTTTTTTTGGTCACTGTTTTTGACTCATTAGAGACTGCCAAATTGTTTTTAACTTGAAAATTATGAAGAGGGCTTTGTTCTTTTAAAATTCTACATATGAGCGGCTATATGAAACATGCATGGTCATGTAATAGTGCAACACCATAGTGCTGCCTGTATATACCTTTTCAGTTTATTTTTACTGCAGTTGATCTTTCATACTGTGATTTTCTGATCCTTCTAAATCCACATTAAAATTATGAAGTCCAAGTCACATGCTTGATGCAGCTAAATTTTGCTAAAATGTCTATACTTTTATTTCATTTTCCTTGCTGGTAGATTCACTAAGGGAATTCTTATTTTCTTACTTCAGTATTATTTGAACTGGAATCTGTGGTAAATCAAACTTTCCCTCAAGGATTTTATTCTGTGTTTATCTGAAGTACAAGAAAAATTTTTCTAGGAAATACCACTGTATGGTATGGTTGATTGGAGTAGAAAATATGTTGCTATTAGACTGGAATGTAAGTCTTAGCAGAAAAGAAAAGCAATAGACAGCAGGAAGAAGATTCATTATACATTTGTCATTAAAATACTTACTCAGCGTGCCTAGACGTCTAAGTAAGTTTTAATGTTATTACAATGGACTTCATATGTACACTTATTGCAGAAATATTTACCTGGTTTTGTGCTATTCAACATTGTGCTTATTGTTGTCAACATTTCCAAATCAATTTGTGGTCTGATGGAACTTTACCTTATTTGTAGAAGGTTATTTTTCCTAGGATTTTTATTGGGATACAACTTAACTGTTTTTCTATTTAAGGCTGCATAATGTAATGCACAATCTTCAAACATTTAGACTACGGCTTAAGAGTTCATTTTGATTCTTATTTCTGGACAAGAGTCAAAGAGACTTCCAAGCTCAGTTGTATCGTCTTATGATAAACTACTTTAAATTGCTCTAGTTTCCTTGGGCGAGATGGGCAATGCAATCATGTTCTCATATTTTTTGTTGCTTTTAAGAAGAAAACACCAACATTTGCTTCTGGTCATTTTTTTAGACCATGCTTCTATGCAGAAGGACTCTTTTCTTTTCAATTACAGATAGGCTGAATCAGTCGCAAAACTAAATTCCATGTCTCAACAAAACAATAAAAAAGCCATATAATTATTACTTCTCTTTGGTGTATGGAACCTGCAATCTTTGCTGCTTTACACACATTGCACTGTGGTTTGGACCACATTGGGCTTAAGTGGTTATTCACTAGAATACATTAATAACAACATTGTTTTTCTCCTTTCTGCTGGTATTCTTAGCCCTGGTTTCAGCTCTTTGGCTGAATTTTACCATTCAAGCTTGCATTATCCTCAACATTGTGAGGTTAGCTACACTAAAAAATATGTTTAATAAAATATGCTGTCTTTTTTTCTAAGAAGGAGGTTAAAAAATAGCCAATTTCACTGGCAGTTGGTTAGTTTTAAAATTTAGGCCCTGGCACATAAATTTTGAAAATCAAAGTTTCCTTTTTAATAATCAAAAGCCTTTCATTGTTTTTAAGGAAAATGCATTTAAGTTTGTGAACTTGAGACAGCATATGTTCACTGGAAAATCTTATGTTTTGTTTCTTCATGAACTATTTGACTGGGTAGTTTGTTCCTTCCCATCCAAATATCTCCAGGTTTGGAGAATGCACGTAGTTGCTTAAAAGATCTGGGCTGTTTTTTTTTTTTTAGTTTCCTATAGTGTGGAACTTGACAATAAGAAAACAGCATCTGTTAAATTTTGTTAACAAGATTTGAGCAATATAGTTCATTGCAGTAGAAGAATTTCTGCATCAGCATTCTGGCTAACCGATGGGGCTTGAGGAATGGTCAGGCTTATGCTTTTTTTTATGTGTTGTTTAAATTTTATTTCCTTGGCATTCAGTAGTTGAAGATAGTGACTTGACGCAAGTTGCGGATCCTTCAGCTCCTCTGTTTCAGGAGAGGTAGGGACTCATGCATTGGGCACTGCAAGTTTTGTCTCTTACTACTAGATAACTATGAACAGTAGGTTTTTCTCATTTATGTAGGCGTTATAAACTACTTCTATGAAAAAGAGTAGAAAACTCTTTTTTCTTAGTACTTCAAATTCTAATCTTTCTGCTCTTGACCTGCAGCACTGAAAGTGACTGGAGTCTTGGAGGATCTCATCTTTTTTAATTTCTTTGGTTCAGTATCTATCTAGAGGCCACTTCGGCTTCTTGCTCACCTGTGGAAGTTCAATAAGGTTTTATGTAGAGCTGATGCCCTGCTACCAACTCTGCTCTGTGGTGCTTGAGGCAGAATTTTTGCTTTCTTCTTTGCAGAAATGGTGTTTTGATTGATAGTAGTACACAATCACCTTGTTCTTGTCTCTGCTCTGCAAACCTACCAAGTGAGGGTTCATCTACATGCATGGTGTTTCCACTTAGATATGAGATAAGGGTCTTGTGCAGCCTACTAGGAAACTGAGGTTTAATGTCTCATAATTTCATTGATATTTATAGTATGACATTTGTTCTGAAATAGTTTGCTTCTTCAAATATGCCTCTGCTTTTATGGATTGCCGTTTCTTCCCAATTAAGCATTGATCTCTTTAAGGCACAATTGGTGACTATATACTTATGTAGCAATAAATTTGATAACATTAGCTTAAGAGTTTCTTGCAAAAGGAAGAAAATGTGATGATTTACGCATTTCTTCCAATAAAGAGGACTATATTATTATTATTTAGGAAAATAAAAAACTCTGTCACTTTATCATTTACTGTGATTTGTATTTGCCACCTTTTAGTGGTTAGTTTCTTCTTAGATCCTACTCTTAGTAATTTTATTACCCAATAATATAATCTCTGCTGCATTTTTTAAATCTTTTAATAAAATAGTATGATATATTATGTGTGTTATGGTGTCTTGTTGTTATAAAACAAGAGAAAGACTTGTGAGCTGTACGTGCCTCCTCTTCAGTGAAAAAAAAATTCTGTGGCATGAGAAGAACTGTGTACATCTCTTCTCATACTCTATATATTCCTTTGCTTCAAAAATACTGATCTGATGATATGTAGGTAATTGGCAGTTACTGAAGTTTCTCTGTAAATGTTGTTTCCTTATCATACCTTTCTATTACAAAATTCTAGCTTCCAATTCTTTATTTCATTTCTTTAATAATCTGTCAATTGTTAGAGAAGTGAACATAAAAAGTTAAAAATACTTGGAACAGCAAGGTTCAGTTAAAGCTAGTGTTCTGCTTTTACAACTAATCATATGTCTTAGTTGCTAAAAGAAGGTTGTCTTCCATTTCTTAAGCCTGTTTTTATTCATTGCCTCACTCTGAATTATGCCATCAGCTCCATATTGCTTATATTTCTCTGATAAACTCTCATAATTATGGCAGTTCTCTCTGGTCCTCAGTGACCTTCTCTCTAGCCAGCAAGAGGAGGAGTTTCCCAGTTTGGCAGGATTTATGCTGATCTAGAATTAATGGTAAAGTTTTTGTTCCAGTGAGAAGCAAAGAGTCTGTTATTACTGAGATGTCTGCAGCCTCTTTGGAAAGAGTATTAAATCTCTCACAGCAGTGCATTAGAGCAGATAAGGTACTGAGCACTCCAGAGCTGTGCTCAGTTATCTGAATAGCATGTGGAGTTTCTTTCTGCTTGGAATATTCTTAAGTAGCAGCCTGTTGTTTTTTAAACTGCTGTATACTAATTAGCTGGAAAAACAGACACTCGGCACACTGGCAGCAAAGCCAGTAGCATTGGGAAAGGGATGGCACAGGAAAGTTTCAGGCTGAGGGCTTTTACACTTTTTAAAAATGTGTGTTTACTAGAGCTGCCTGGATCTGCATCTACACAAAAGAGAAAAACGTGAATGTCTTTGAAATGTTTTCAGTAGCCTTAAGTCTAAAAGCAGATCTCTTCCATAGGAAAACAAACAAAAAAATACTCTGGCATAGTGATACATTCCAGTGGTTTGAAGTATTTTATGCCCATTAACTGATAAAGAGTGGTTGTAGTTTCACCAGGAGAAACTTGGTGGTTTGGGCTTTCTGCATCATAGAGAGGGCATGCTGACACACCAGTGAGTACACACAGCTGTATGGCAGGCTGTTTTGTGACCAAGCCCCAGATAATCTGTGCTTTCACAAAAAACAAAGCTGTCACCTCCCGTTTTCTCTCCAAAGTATTAAATTTCTTATGTGGCTTATCAAAGACAGCTTACCCTCTAACTGTGTCCAGAATTTGTCTACAAAATATCCTTTACCTTTTGCCTTATGCTACCCTCCCCCCTTGCCCCTCAGTAGGAAAATAAGGATTGGTCATTGTTTACTATTATTTATTATAGAATATTTATTGGTTAATTGTTTATTCATCTTGTTTGAGTGGTTTTTGTGTGAGGCTTTATGTTTTGTTTGTTGGGGGTTTTTTGTTGGCTTTTTTAAATGCATACATATGGAAATGGCTTATATCCATAGTTGACCTGTTGCTCTGTATGATCTGTTCCCTTACCTCGCTGATGATCCCCATCTGAAATTGAGTTCTGTTACCTTTCTGTAACATTCAAGCACTAGAAGCACAGCACCTGTTGGGTTTCTTGCTGAGACAGTTTAAAGGCTGCATAGTCCTTGATGCATGTGTGCTCAGGAGTGACAAATTTGACAGTTCTGATTTTACAGTGCTAGATGAACAAAACAGCCAGTAGAGTCTTCTTCAGCAAACAGATTGGTGACAGCTGAGAAACTTGGTGGTAGATTCAGATATATAGCCAGAAAAAAAAGCCAAACTTGCAACCGGAGAGAGGAGAAATTCACAATGCCACTGTTGGAGCATAAGGTGTTTTCAATGGCTGAAGTTTCTCAAACCAAACTTGTTAAAAGTTTTAATGCAAAAAGTTGTTTTATATTCAAAGAGTCTCTCACTGAATACAGTTTGATGACTTTTTAATGATACTTGAGATTTTGTATGCTTTCCTCTAATTGTATATTTTGGATTAATGTTGTTGTGTATGTTGATTTTCTGCTTCCTCCCACAGTAGTAATGTGCTGTGCTAGCCAAGTAAAACTTTTTATACTATATAAAGGGGAAAGATAAGTTTTTATATAGATTCCTGCATACTTCATATACCTTCGATCTTTTGGTCAAAACTGATATCCTCTTAGAGGTTCTCCTTTTTTATAAATATAGCATACTGGGAAAGTAAAATGAATAAGAACATGAAAGAGTGAAATCATTCACAGGGAGCCTAATGAATAAGAGATGATCATAGCCTGCAACTACGTAACATTTCAAAATTTAATGCTGGAGATGGATAACTCCATGAACTAGTAATCAGGCACATTATTTGTTTTCCCATTTGTGTCCCTGCCAACACTGGTGTAATTTCTACTCCATTTTCTAGTGCTGGAAGACAATCTAGTCTTCAGTTTTTTGAGCAGAAGAACTCTTTGGCCAGAAGACTTGTTCTGCCTGTAAAATCCAGCTATCCTTGTCCTTCTGTCCACCTTTTATTTAAGTCCTCCAATTACTTCTTGTTAGACAGTGTGTATGCTAGTAAAGCTTTTCACTATTGTATTTAAATGTTAACTACATAGACTTTCTATTTTATTGATTTTTTTGCATTGGTCTCTACCTGTATCTTTTTTCCCTTCCCTCTTGGTAATTTTAGAGCAACAAGCATTAATTGATTTGCAAACTTCTTGGTTGGGTAATGCAAAAATTTGCTATGGTGTACTGTATTAATAAAGAGAGAATTTTCAGTTGGGACTCCTGAATGAATAGGTTTCAAAATGCCAGTTGGAACTGTGCCTTTTTTTTTTTTTATGTGCTGTCACACTATTAATTTTGCTTTATGGCAGTTTGCAAAATTATTCTAAAACTCTTTAAAAAAGACTTTTCCACTGTCAGTGGGTTGTTCTCTCTTGCATTTTTTGTACAGTTTTTCTCACTTTGACCAATACCCACAATTTTGTATTTGCTGTTCTGCCTCAGCTATGAACACGTTCAGTAAAACCAGACTTTATACACACACACACACACACACACACACACACACACACACACACGCTTGCATTTAACATGTAGTCAGGTTTAATTAGAAAAATCAAAGAACATCAAGTAGTCTATGTGCTTCTTTCTGGTTTTTGTGATTCCTCATGTAATTATTCATGCTATGCTGAACAAAAGAGTCTTCTGTAACCCACCTTTTAACACAGATGAATCATAAAAATCCTTTTTATGATTTAGCTCAGAAACTGGAGGGATGACTTTTGGCAAGCCTGAAAGCACTAAACTTTTGTAATTTTTTTGGGGGGGGGTGTATATGTGTGTGTGTTTTAAAAAGAAATCTCTCTATGTCTTTCGTTGATACTAAAAAGTAGAAGTGACAGGAAGTACCACCTTCTTAACTTTAGCAAACTTTGGTGGTGCTGCTACTGCTTTTTTTGCTGGTATTTTCAATGATTCTTTGGGGTTTTTTTGGTATTGTCATGTTTCCTTGGGTTGTGAAACAAACTGCAAAGGTTTTCATTCTCTTTTTTTTTTGTTTGTTGCTTTTATCTCTTGCTGTTATATGTGAATGGTGTGATGAGTTGAAAGAGATGAGTTACTCCTGTGCTGCAAAACCAATGGAAAGAAAATTGTCAGAGAGGAAACAACTTGAGCAATAATTCCACACCTGATGAAATGTAGAAGTATCTGACAACCTCTTTGGAGCTTGATTTGATACTACAGTGAAGGGAGAGTTTTCTTCTGTTCAGAGTAGCACCTGTGCATGTGGTTAAATGTTTTCCTGACTCAGCATTGGTTTATGGTAACCATGTGCCATTTTACTTTATGTAGACTTCTAAATCATACTGCTGCTCTGACTTGATACTGGTTTTCTTCATATTTTCTTCAAGCACAGTCTGAATGAAGTAGAAAGTCATAATTTGGTTTCACTCTTCTTTCATTTATAGAGAGCATACTAGAGATTAAGGTCAGAAAGACTCGTTTCCGACATGAGATTTTGTGATTTATTTTGGTTAATAGAAGGGAGAGGACTTATGTTGCCTTACAGCTTCCTCCAGAGAAGTTACCTTTTTGACTGCATTTATCAAATTTTTGTGGTTTCTAAAGCCCTGAACTACTGGGTGAAGCCTTCACCCCAGGGCAGTCCCTCTGATACTAGTTAAAACACATAATCTCTTGCCTTCTGCCCAATTGCTATACAAACAAAGATACTCTCCTTCATCCTTGTTGCAATGCTTGATCATCAAAAACTGTGTTGAAAACTTTGTTTTATTCTTGAGATAATGAAGACTTTATTTTCTTGAGAAATCCAAAAGTCACTCTGGATTTTTGGACAGGATTCAACTCACAATGGTTGTGTTATTGTCACTCAAAGTAAGAATGCATCGTGACCGTGAAGCCTTTTGAAGTGCTATACTCTGAACAGCAGTATCATATCTGCTTGTCAGAACTCAGCCAGTTCTTTCTTCTTGACCTTATTTCCTCCAAGCCTTCTCTGCTAGCAGCAGAGTTGTCAAATATGTTGACGAATGAGTAGGACTGTGTCATTTTTCGGGTTTTGGTACTTGAGCCCATGTCTTATGTCTTGTTCAGCTAGTGACTACACAGGGATGCTGAAAGTCATTTCAGATGTCATTGCACCTTTTGGGACTCCAGAAGCGTGACTCCTCTGAAACACCAAGAAGTTTTTGACAGGCGTTGGTGAACAATTTCAACTAAGGAATCTAAATGTATTTCTTTTCTTAGTGGTCTGAAGGGAGAATTTGAGATTTCTGCTCCAAACAGTATATGCTATTGTAGAGTAGTGTAACATTTCTATAACGTGGGGACATAACCAGGACTCTGTTTCCTCTGTAAAACTGCTTCACTTAATAGAGAATCAGTTTTCCTCTGTCCAATTTTACATTTTCCTGTCTTAAATGTCGAATACTTTTAAGTCTTCCTACAGCACAGGCACGTATAGAGAAGAGTGCTTTTGTGTTCAGCCAGTGGGCTGAGCACACACTCATGAAATGCAACCAGATTAAAGAGGAAAGTTACTTTGTCCTCTGGGGAGAAGTGATGTCTACTGGTGGGAGAAGGCCTTGAGCTGGGGTCTCTCTGTTGCAGTTTGAATCATCAGTCTGTATTGAGATGGAGGAGCTTGAGTATAGCAGTCAGCATTCAATGAGATTGTGAGTTGGGAAACTGACTGGTCATGATTTTAGTACTTTTGTCTGTGCCAAGCATCACTTCAGAATCATTTTTATTGGCATATAGATGCAGGTGAACTATATCAATCTGATGTTTTGAAAACATGAAAGCAGTGTCACTGGTTGTACGTGTTAAAATTGGTAGTTTTTATCTTCTTTTTTTTTTTTTTTTTTTTTTGAATGGTGAAATCACCTATGCAGCAGTATGGAAACTGGAGTCTGCAGCTTTATCTCACATGGTCAAATACATAGATTCTGTTGTACCAATTTAACATTAAAGTATTAATACAGTTAAAAATTACTTTCTTTATATATCCTTTTCCTCTCCTCTCTCTTGGCTGTGTGTGATTTCTTTCAGATGCCTTCAATATTCTGTTATTTGCATTCACGTATTCCACTGCTGTCCCCAGTTGTTTCCTATCCTTAGCATTATAACTGTCTGCCTTGGTTGTTTTCCCAGACCTTTCTGATTATTTCTTCAATAGTTTGAGATATCTTTGTGCTTGTGTGATGACCTATGCAACCTGCTGTGTGTAAATCTGACTTTATTGAATAATCTCCTTGAGTTTTTGTCAACAGCCTCAGAGGATTGATCAGTCTTCTGGATATAAGTGTGTGCTGTATATTAGAAGTCAGTTTGTTCCAAGACAATGTAATTAAAAAATAAAATGTAAAGGAACACTGTATCCATAAGTATAAACAGGAGCAGAAGGGAAGCAGAGCTATGGTTGAGGTTTCAGCCTTAATTCTGGATTTCAGGAGCTCTGAATGCTTGGTTTGTTAGCATTAATGTTGCACTAACTTAAGTTATTTTTGCATGAGTGTGTGTGTGTTTAACCAACCAAGCATGAAATCCCTTGCTTTTGTTTGTCCCTATTAAATAGTGGCCACAAAAGAAACAAACAGGAGATGGGTCCAGAACAAAGCAAATATAATGGAGTATTTCACCCCAAAACAGAGAGTGAAACGAGAAGTACAATGAGTAGGGAAAGACAGATTCAGTAGCCAGAGGCAGTGTAATGTGTTGGAGAGAGTAGCAATTCAGGGACATTTTCTGCCCACAGCTTCAGTCTGTGATCTCTGAGCAGTACATATATCAGAAGTGTTTGGCCACCCCTGCTAGAGAAACATATAATTTAATGCTTTTCCCATAAAAAAAAATCTCCATAGGGTCTTACAGAGACAGTTTGGGACTCTCAGGTCAAATACTGATCCACTTAAAACTGGAATCATCTGGTTGAGATAGAAATCCCTAAGCAGGAGTAAGACTGACTAACTTCTTTTACCTCTTGTATGGTTCTACATGCACATGTAGCATGCATGCACATGTACAACTAAAATGAAAGTAGCAGTGGTGCTGAATAATGCATTTTTTTGCAGCCCGTGGCACCTACTTACTTCCAGTTTCCTGGATGTAGAAGACCACCCTTTCCTCTCCCAAACTGGCTAAATGCATACATTTTTCCAAGATGCTGGTTTGTTTTATTTTCAGTAATTTAAAATCTGCTGGTTTATTTAAAAAAACCCAACAAACTCACAGCTCTCCCTGCCTGCATCTCTTTGCCTGTTTTGACTCTCCATCCAATGGCTATAAAGAGTTTTGAGTGTGGTGTTCTTAAAAGTCATGAATACTGACATTTTGTTTAACATGTGTCTCCCTTTAAATTAAGAAAGATCTTACCCTGATAAGATGAAAAAACTCCAAAAAATGTTGTTCCTTTTTTGCTGCTAGGTGTGGGACTGAAATGCATGGCCATGCCCCAGACACCATTTTGGTGACTATGCTGGCTAGCTCTCCTTGGCCCTGTATATGCGGTAGTCAAATGTTTTTATAGAATCATAGAATGGTAGGGATTGGAAGGAACCTTTAGAGATCATCTAGTCCAACCCCCTTGCCAAAGCAGGTCCACCTAAATCAGGTCACACAGGAATATGTCCAGGCAGGTCTTGAAGACCTCCAAGGAAGGAGACTCCACACCCTCCCTGGGCAGCCTGTGCCAGTGCTCTGTCACCCTCACAGTGAAATATTTTTTTCTTATATTTAAATGGCACT
>WBNH01000733.1:113964-133053 GCA_013401255.1 Urocolius indicus
CTCTCAAGCCAGTCGAGTTCCCACTGAATGGCAGCACAGCCTTCTGGGGAATCAGCCAGTCCTCCCACTTTGGTGTCAGCAGCCAACTTGCAGCCAACTTGGTACACTCTGTCCCCTCATCCAGGTCGTTGATGAAGATGTTGAACATGACTGGCCCCAGAATCGATCCCTGAGAAACTCCACTGGCCACAGGCCTCCAACTCGATTCTGTGCCATTGATCACCACCCTCTGGGCTCTGTTATTCAGTTAACTCTCGATCCACCTCACTGTCCACTCCTCCAAGTCACACTGCTTGAGCTTTCTGCTCAGGGTGTTACGGGAGACAGTGTCAAAAGCCTTGCTGAAGTCAAGGTGGATGACATGTGCTGCTCTCCCCTCATCTAACCATCTGATTATGGCCTCACAGAAGGCTATCAGGTTGGTTAAACAATTTTATTTCATTTCTCTCCAGCACTTCCTCTGAGTGTCCTCATTTCAGTTCATAGGCTGTTTTACAGTACCTAAAAGGCGCCCTTTTGTAGGACAGTCACTCATAAAGCAAGTCAGGTTTGGGAATCAATGAAAGAAATTTCCAGGTCCATATCTGACAAAGATTTCAGGGCCAGTCAGGCTATTAGTTCAAGTTTCTCTTAGGCCATTTGGGTGGCCCAAATGAAGTGGAAAACACTTTGAGTTTGGAAAGGACTGAATGCTGGTTATGAATTTAACAACTCTCTCAGTGTATTTTATATACTTGTGTTTTGAATTTCAGGAAAGGCTTCTTTACTTATTTCTTGCAGTTTTGAGCATTTCAGACAGCACTGTAATACGTGTTGACATCTTAAATAATAATTTAACTCTAGTCCATGCTTTATAACATTTTTCAGGATACATTTCCTACCTATAATCAAAAGCAGAATATAGGATGCAATTTTATTTGCATTGTCATTGACATCTAAATTTTCTAGTCTCCACAGATCTTGTACAACTGCCAAAGTTGTGACAATAAATGTCTAGTCTTTATAATGAATGCCTAAATAGCCCTGACTTTGTTAGGAGCCAAGTAACTTTAAGCTGTTGAGAGAACAGGAAGGTAAGGATTGGACTGTTTTATAGTCATATTTCCAGTGGGAAAGAAGTTCATTGAGCCTGAGTAAGGAGGATTATGAAACAAGTTTAGAAAATTTAAATACATTGTTACAAGTAGTCCCTAAAATATGTGGTAGAATTTCTTGTGTCAGACAATGGTAAGTGCTATACACAACAGCTTAAATTTCAGCAGCTTTTTGAAGCTAGAACATTTAAAGTCTGTTTTTGATTCCAACCAAACAAAAATATCTACTATAGGGAATAAGCCTTCCAGAAAGACAAAATCATGAAAGAAACAAAGATAAGGGAATCATATTAAAATACAAGAGTGATCTGGAGGGTGTCATTTCCCTGTCTTCTGGGCCTCTGTGGGCACTGTCTTAGGAACTTTCATACTTGATTGTGCTTACTGGTAAAAGGTGAGTGGGTGGCAGCTCTGCTTCTGCTGCTTTGGACATACAGTTTAACCTTGATTTTTGATCATATATTTGATCAACAGTACGTAAAGATTCTCCAGACTGAGTTAGACTGAAGAAATCTGTACAAAGGAGTTACTGAACTTCATAAACCAGCCCCTCTGTCACCCACAGAGCATCCACATGTGTTCTACAAAGAACACGAATTAACTTTGACAGAATTTTAGGTTATTAAATGTCATCAGGCCGGCAAGTGTCGTGTCTGGTTGCATGAAACTTGACACAGTGTCTGGACAGATAGAAGCACAGCCTTCCATCAGTTTATCTGTTCCTTTGTGTATTTCAGTAAGACATCAAGAATTTGTCACAGTGATGCTCTGCTGGTGGCGACAAGTTGAATCCTATTTAAAGACTAGCAGCAAAAGGCCTGACACAGCTTCAGGAGCTCTGGCAACTTTAGAAGTAATTTTTTTGTGCTCTCAGCCTGATGTCCATTAGGTTGACACTGTTTGAAGGCGCTCATGTTGTGCAGTGAACTCAGCTGGCCTTTCTGACTTAAGTACCAGAGTAAAATATTTACTGAGGCTTTGTAGAGCCTGTGAGATATGCATAAACTGATGTCACTGAGTAAAGCTAGACGGCATGTTTACTCTTAGCTACAGATGTATATATATAAGACCAAACCTTCTTTAAAAAAATGATTTTGTTAAATTTTAGTAGAAGTAAAGCTTTTCTTTTTTAAATGTTTTGCCTTTGTTCAGCTTAACTCCTACTATAATTTTGTTTTACTCCTTTCACATTTTTAAAAGTTGTTGAAGGAATTTTGTAACTTTCCTGGAACTTATATCTTGCTCGCGTCCCCAGTACCCCTCACTGGGAGATCTTGAGTAGTTGTGGAGGCAAACTAGGTTAAGGTTGTAAAGACTGGATGTCTTTACCCAGTGCTATGATTAGCATGTGGTTAAGATGGGAAAAAAAGAACTGGGACTATGTAAAGGCAGAGTGTGGGAGACATGACGGATTGCACAAATGTGTTTTCTCTTCCTTGTTATAGCAGATGTATTCCTGTGATATGAAAGGGGAAATCCTCCTTGACCAACCTGATAGCCTTCTGTGAGGCCATAATCAGCTGGTTAGATGAGGGGAGTGCAGCACATGTCATCCACCTTGACTTCAGCAAGGCTTTTGTCTCCCATAACATCCTGAGCAGAAAGCTCAGGCAGTGTGACTTGGAGGAGTGGACAGTGAGGTGGATCGAGAGTTGGCTGAATGACAGAACCCAGAAGGTGTTGTAATCAATGGCACAGAATCGAGTGGAAGGCCTGTAGCCAGTGGGATTGGTTCTGGGGCCAGTCATGTTCAACATCTTCATCAACGACCTGGATGAGGGGACAGAGTGTACCCTCAGCAAGCTGGCTGCTGACGCCAAAGTGGGAGGACTGGCTGATTCCCCAGCAGGCTGTGCTGCCATTCAGCGGGATCTTGACTGGCTTTGTGGGATCTCTTGTGTGACTGTGTGGGATCTCATTAACACAAGTATTGGAAAGGTTGATGTCAACAGGATGGGACAACACTTTTTTCTGTAGTGTCTAGTGACAAGACAAGGGGTAGTTAACAAAAGCTGGAACACAAAGTGTTCCACTTAAACACAAACTAAAACTATTTCACTGTTCAGGTGAGGGAGCCCTGGCAGAGGCTGCCCAGGGAGGTTGTGGAGTCTCCTCCTCTGGAGGTCTTCAAAACCTACCTGGAGGAGTTCCTATGTGCCCTGATCTAGATGAACCTGCTTCTACAGGGGGGTTGGACTAGATGAGCTCTAGAGGCCCCTTCCAATCCTACCATTCTGTGAAGGTGACAAATTTTGGGGAAAATGTATTTTTATATACTGAGGTTGTGGACAGCTATGTTGGACATTATTGAGTAATTATACCCCACGGCTTAGATATTAAGCTTCCTAGTTTTCCCAAAACACTACATTTTTAGATATTTTGCTTAGAACTTGCCCATTTTGCATATAAAGAAAAGTCTAGTGAACCTTAGTAACGGCTTATGTGGCCTTTTGACTGAGTTTGGCCTACTTCAGCAATTCTATTTGAGAGACCTGAGTGGTACTACAAAGTAGGTTTTCTGTAAGAGATTTTTATTATTTCTATTGTGGTTAATGTATGCTTCTCTAGGGAAAGTATGAGACCTGCATATTTATGAATAGAGTTATATCCAGCAAAATTTATTTCTTTACAAGCTGTACTCTTTACTAGCTGATATTGTAAGGTAAAAAACCTGACAAAGCAAGCCCAGAAGGACATCAGTTGCGCAAAAGTCTCTAATTCTTTCATAAGATAACAGGTAGAACTTGGCCAACAGCTACTCAGGAGCTGCTCTGAGGTTCACACCAGGAAATGCATGAAATTAGAACCGGAAGCAAAATTATGCATACCTGACCGCAGAATTGAGCAGAACGTGTGTCTGTCTTGTTGTATTTGCACTCTTTGTGCTATTCAGTAAATGAATCTCACTTTCCTCAGTCCAGCACTGTGTGGTTTTGGTGAAAAATTAAGAACTGTATGTGTGTTTTTTGTATAAAGCTGTTGTAGATTTTATCTCAGTCTACTAATTGTTGATTTTGTCAAAATAGTTAAAATAATAGTTTGCATCTCTCTAATGCCTTTAAATTTATAAACTTAATTTTTGGAACCTTGTTGAATAAAAGTAACTTCTTCCTTTTGTTTTTTGTTTGTTTTTCCCTACCCTGGCAGTGTTTTAGAGCACTTTGCTGCAAGGGACCACCACCCCCACGACCTGAATATGATTTGGTTTGCATAGGCCTTACTGGTTCTGGCAAGACAAGTCTTCTGTCACAGCTTTGCAGTGAAAGCCCGGAAAATATAGTGTCTACCACAGGTAGGATGCTGCTTTTATTCCATGCTGTGCTGTAATGTGGCCCAAAGATAATTTTAAAAACATACAGCAAAAATGATAGAGAACTTCATCTTAGTTATCTTACTTTCCTTTGGAAAGTGCATAATGGATTGCTTTGAAGCTGCTACTACTTACTCCTTCAGGATTTGGTCACACATTGGGGAATATCCATGAAAATACACAATTTGGAATGTGTAGAAAGTCAAAACATACATTGTGGTATAATAAAGTAGAACTACTGGTAATGTTCAGTAACGATGTAGCATAGACACACATTAAAAGATTTCTCTTTTTACCTTTGATTTTTAAGCAGTCTTGTTATGTGGAATTCATTAGGTGTAGGTGTCAATACCTAACTCAAGTTAGAAGGAAATTGTAGAATTATTCAACCATTTTTAAAATTCTTTTACCCCTCTCCTGAGCTTTTGAGTTCACCTGGAATTAGTGCAAATTATAATTTAGCACTTTAGGTCCTGAAAGAAATAGCAACAAAAATGTAAATAGCAGTATTGAACAAAAGAAGTAAGGAAAATATGATTAATTTAAATATTACATTTCTTAAGGTTAGGTAGTTGCAACAAAATACCATTATTTAGTTTGGCAACTTGAGGAATAATATCAGAATCTGGAGCAGATGAGGAACCATCTAAGCAAAAATTATGCCAATCTAGTCAATTCAATTTATATTAAATATATCTGTATTTATCATACCTATGCTAGATCAGAAAATATTTTTGTAAATCCAAGAATGGAATGTGACAACTTTTGGACTCACTTTTCAATCTATAACCTATATTTTTGCTTTTCTTATCGACACCACTCAAGCTTTTCCTCCTTTCTAGGAAGAGTTCAGGATTTGTTTTAAGATAACAAGAGCAACAACAATTTTTCCTGTTTCTTTCAGATCTTCTTGCACTTTCCACTGCTCCATCTAGCATCGACCATAGTTAGTGTCCTGGAATATCTTATTAGGCTGATCTGAGAGACAAAATATCTTGTTTCTATTAAATGATAGTTAATAAACTTTGGGTGAAATACATTTTTTAAAAACTTTTTTACTCAATTCCCAGATAATATAATTATATCAAGAGTACTTGTTGTCTAGATAGAAGTAAATTCAATGTCTGTCTAGACATTTTATACTGAAAGAGCAGACCTTTTTTTTTCCTATATAAAGTATCATATATACTTATATGTATGTGTGCACTAAACATGAATAATTTAGTATATATATAGTATATTGATGTATTGCTTGAAGTCTTTGACATTCCCTTTCTCTTGGCTGTCTGAATTTAACTAAGGGAAAATATCAGACTTTTTAAAAGTTGTTTAGTTTAAAGTGTTTAACAGGCTGATAGAAGATTCATAAGTGCTTCTGGTGTGCTTGTAACCATTTTAATACATACCACGTAGGTGTGAAAGGGGTTTTTCTAATATTAACATTTATAGATAGGATTAATGCTGTAGTTGTAACCAAAACCTGTGACTTTTAAGAGAACAATGATTTCAATTACACGTTTTCCATATCTCCTAGAAATTGCAGAAGGATCCGTTCACATTACTGTTAGTCTGAAACCTAAACTTTAGTTCTAGATGTATTTAAAGTTGGTTTTACAAAGATATGTTTTGTAGTAATTCCTTACCAAATTCTAGCATGGCCTGGATCGAAATCTGCTGCTCAATCTGGTGTGCCAATTATTTAATAGCATCATTAAAAATTTCATTGCTCCTACTGATTTGCTCACTGCCCACCCCTCCTCTCCCCGTTGCCACTGATACTTTTAAACATCATAATGAAACAAGAATTTCACATGCAAAATACTCATTCTTGTTAAAAAAGTAGTGTTTTCCTGAATGTATATAATTGATTTCAAATGACCTTTTTGACAAATAACTTACTCTTTATTTCTTCTCTTAGGTTTTAGTATTAAAGCGGTGCCATTCCAGAATGCCATCTTGAACGTAAAAGAACTTGGAGGTATATCACTTATTGTTTGATTATAAAAACATGTCGAAGTGTTAGTTGTTTAAAATTTAAAAACAATCAGTGTGGCTGGAATTTAAAACCTGTGTTTCACCGCAGCGTGTAAAGTTTGGAGAATTTGTACAAATGCTGACTACAAAGAGCAAAAAGTAAAAATGAGGAAGAGCAGAAGGCAGATTAGTGTGGTGTATCACTTCAATTTCTTGGATTGCAGTGGTTAAGTTTTGTAGAAATACAAACTGGACTGTAATTGTAGTACAGCTCATATGGCAGCTCCAGGAGGTGTGTTCCCTGTGTTTATTGTATATATAAGCTTTTAATGACAAGCACTATCTCAGGTAACTATGTGAATATTTGGCAAAAGCAATATATTTGCTGCACCACTGAAAGTCTTGCAAAGGAAGCCAGCTTCAAAAGAGTTATATTCTTTGAGACCTGTTCTCTTGATGGATTTCTTGGGTTTTGGAGGAACAATTGTTTTGTGATTATATGTTTTTTAATTGTCTGTATACAGATAAAGATATTTGACTGTCCAAATCTGACCCAAGGTGTTAAGTGATCAAGACATAGCTCTGTTAAAAGAAACAAAACTCTCTCTTAGTAAGAGTTCTTGTGCAGTCTGATTTCATCTATGCATTATTCTAATTAAAAACCCCACATCTTTATATTCTAGAATTTTTGTAGATCTTCTTTATTATCTATGTAAATACAGTAAAATGAATCTTTAGATTAGATTTTCAGCAAGGTTGAAAACTCTTTTAAATCCTCTAGGGTAAAAGTTAACTTGGTTCTTGAAGGAGGTTTCATGAGATCCAATCAAGTTTCATGATCTTATCTAAAACTGTTCGAAACAGGCTTTGAGCTAAGCACATATTAAAGGGATAGCATTTCCTTTTACTGCTATTGGTCCATGAATATAAACATCTGTGTTCTTGTCTGAGCATGCATCCTGTAAAAGAATCAGAAGTTTCCTTTGATTAAGGTACTACTCCACAGGGATAGCATTGGATCTACTTGAGTGTGTTATTTGCACAATATGCAAGTCACTTTTTGGATTTTTTTTTTTTGACAAAGTTAATCATATATTCTACTGCCTGATCTCTGCGAAATATATTACTTATATTAGGTAAATGTAATTCTTGCATCAATAATTGAATATGAGGTAGCAGCTCCTTGTTAAAGTCTTTTCCTTAACCTTTTCTGATCATATAACTTTTATTTTATGCAGGTTTGTCTGTTATGAGAAACCTTATCTCAGTGGAGTGCTTTGATATCTCAGGACAGGACATTGTAAAATAATATAGAAGATTTGGGTTTTTTCACCTATTTCTCTCTTCCCAAAGACAGATGAAGGGTCAGAAATTTTTTACTTCCCCTTCTTTTCTCTTTAACTTTGGGTTTTTACATGTCTACACTTATTACTGGTATCATCTGGTTGAAATATTGGAGAAAAATGCTAATTCTGATAGCTTTTCATTGCCTGGGTAAGAGAGCTAAGACAAGCTGCCAAAAGTTTGTCTTCCAAAATATGATCATCAGCATTTAATCTTCTAGTTGAGAGATGTGTTCCTCTTCAGTGAAGGTAACACCTGAACTATCAGGAGCATATATGATTTCTATCTCTCTTTATATGAAAATGAAAGCATCTTACATATTTAATCATTGCTAAATTTTATCTTGGAATTTCTGCTTCTGATGTTGAGGAGAAGACTATATTTTTGTTCTTACTCCTGTTCTTTACCTTTAGTTATTGTGTTGTTATTGTGTTGTTACTGTGTTGTTATCATTTTGTTCTTTTTACTGTAGTTTGGAGGTCTTATCCAGACATTTGATCTTGAAACCTTCAAGGAAAGTAGCAATGCATCTGTTTTTAGCAATTACTGTCCATTGTTGCATATAATTCGAAGGATGAAGTTCTATATTGGCTTAATTTTTCATACTCTATTTTAAAAATGCCATTTAGGTTTAGGTAACGGAATGCTCCATAATGCCTTTGTGCAGCAATACATTATCAGCTGATGTTGAAAAAACTTACAGCAGGTCAAACTATTTAAGGTTCTTATATTCAGCAGCCAAGCAGTTAGGTGAAACAGACGCTGACTACGTACAATCATTTGTGTTTGGTTGAAGAAGTTATCTTCCCTTCAGGTTGGCGATTTTTACCATGCTGATTGCCTTCTGCAGCTGCTAAAGAAGCTAGGTTTTGTTTCTTAATTTTTGTAGGGATTGAGAATTTTCAGACATTTTCTGTATGGAAAATGGTCTCTCTTCTTTTGTGTCTTCCTGTTCTAATTATCTCTTCATCAACCTATACAATTTGAGGCATGGAGCTATGTTTGCTGTGCTTTTTGCAGAAATTTTTCTTTGAAGTACATGACACTGCAATATTTTTTTTTTAAATCCTATTTCAGATTTTTTTTTTTATGTTTTTTTCCTATGTCAGACTGCCTTCCTACCAGAAAATAAGGTTTTAATCCAATTTCATAAATGTTAAGTGTTTTGTTTAAATTTGATTTGATTCTGAATAAGTAAGAATGTGTATAGCTTTCAAATCAAGCATAGGCTTGCTTGAATTACTTGAAAAGGAGATCTTGCTTTATTGCTCAAGCTGAGGTGCTTGTTCTCTAAGTTTTTGTTTTGATATGTTAATAATCCCATCCTTCTCTCTGATTTTTTTTTTTAATTACTGTTTTGTTTAAAAAAATTAGTTCATAAGATAACGTGCAACTAGGTTACTGTGAAGATGTACTGTGCCCCTTGTCCACACACTTTCAGAATGTACTCTTACCGGGACAACTGGAAATCTCTATATTATGCAACTCAGCTGAGTGATGGTATAGAAAGAAATTACAAATTTTATGATTTCCTGTTACAGTGCAGCAATCTCTGGTGGCATTGTGTACAGTGAACAGAAAAGTGAATGGGGAAAACTAGAACTATAAGGCAGATGATAACATTTGTTGTTTACAAGGTTCTGGCTTTGCTGAAAGATGTTGTGAATGCTGAACGCTGAGATTTATTCTCAGCTCAAATAATGAAGGTATAAAGACAATAGGAAAATTTTTCTTTGTTTCTGACAAGTTCCAGCCTGTAGACATGGTGCCTCAAACCACCATTTATTCAGTGTATTTACTTAATCATTTGCTGTTGTAATGCTGTCAAAACAGAATGTAAAGTTGTGGTGTCTGTTGTGACGTACATACTTATTCAGGCCTAAATCAAGATTTTAGGTCCTTTCTAGAGGTCAGCTAATAATTCACAGGCTTTTGTTTGTTGGGGTTTTTTTTTTCTTCTAGAATAATGATTTAGTTTTCTGTCTCTTAAATGAAGGTTTAGAAACTGCTGGTGAGATGCTAAATACTGAGCCCGCTCAAATGTAAAAGAATATTCTGATATGAACAGCACTTTTTCTTCTACCAAGTTTAAAAATACTAACAAATTTTTTTAGTATTATTTAGTATTATTCTCTGTTTTATGACAATATATTTTATATTGTCATGTTTGTGTTATGTTTTTGCAATCCACCCAAAGGCCTTTTTCACAAGTGCAGAGAATCAGCGTGTTGTGTAGTCATCTTTGAAACTTCACTCAAGACAAAATGTGTTAAGCACTAAGCAAGAATGGAGTGGTTAACATCAAAGATGCCTTAGTGTCCAGTTGGTTAAGCATACCCAGGAAAAGAGAGATGAGAACTGTCCTCTCCACTGATATTTCTTCTTAAGCTTCATGACCAAAGTGATAAATTCATGTTCTTAGGCCAGTTAAATTAATTGCTTTGTTGAGAGCTGGAGAACAAGTAACTTTAAATAGGATTAAACAAAGCATGAGGTTTTTGCCTTAATTTGGAAGTGAAGAGCAGAAGAAGAGAGAGTTGAATGGAAAATATGAACCTCTGGAGAAGATGGCAACAGTTGTCACATAGTATCTGCCTTGTGAAAAAATGAGAGAGGAGGGGGAAAATAATGTTGAGCTATTAAGTAGAACCTAAAATTTGAATAGTTAAGGGAAACCACTCTCCTGCTTTGTTCTATGGATGTAGGGAAGAGTCCTGAACACTCTACTAGCCTGGCAGAGCTGCTAAAATTTAATCTAGTTAGTCATCAGGAAACTGATCCTGCAAGCAAATGCCAGGGTAGCTCATCTTCACAAGGATGAACTAACATAAAGCAACAAAATATCTGTACTGTATTTGACTAAAAGGCAGTTGACATCTCGACAAGATTTTGTTGTGGAATGCGTGTAATGCCATCTGCAACATTGCTGCGTCTAACAGTTTACAGAATGTCTTAGTGGGTGAAATTTGTAGATTACCCTGGTGAGCTGTCCAAGCTGTGAGTTGCACACAGACCTTCAGCATCAGAAAGCATTAAAGTTAGATCTGTTTGCTATCAATCTTACTCAGCCTACTGTTCGAATGATGCCTAGGCCCAGGCTCTGTTACATAGTTTCCACACTTCAGATCTCGTTAACATGAGTCCCGAGGAAGCTGGTATAAGGATTCAGCATCTTGAACTTTCTACTGTCCTTTGGAAAAAATGGTCATTTCTACAATTAGCTTTTTACAATATAAGTAGACCAGTCACTGCCTATCTTATTCAAATAAAGCAGGAGCCATGCAAGCAAGACCTATGAAAGATATGTACAATATGATAAAGAAAACGCAAAATTTTCCAGTTACATTTTTGTGGGGCAATCAACTAGTTGTTTTTGTTGATGGAATGTTTTGCAGAGAAAAAAGTAGAACCTCTGTTTTGCTGAAAAGGCTATCTGCTGTTGAACTTGCAGCTCCATTTTCTTCAGGCTGAATCAAAGGGTAGAGTTTTGAGCTTTATTTGATGTTACCTGCAGTGTTACCAAAACTGCCATCAGAGGAGGATACAGCTGAGCCTTGCAGGGTGTTGAAGGCAGTTGTCAGCCTGGGGAGTTACCGAGTCCTCCAGCAGAACTAGAAGAAAGGCAAATAAAGGGTAATGGATAGAGAGGAAACTGACAGATGATTTTCTTGTTGTCAAACATTTTTTTTGCTACCACTAAAGGCCCAAATGTGTGTTTGTGCCTTAAAAAAATAGAAAAAAAAGAAAAAAAAAGAGGAAAAATTAAGGTGCAAGGTTGATTTAGGGAATGGCTGTCATACATGAAGTCCAGTTTAGTATGGTGTGCCACCTGCTGCAAACTAAGTAGTCTTCAGACTTCAGGCTTAAATAAATCTTACAACATATTACAGGGCACATATTTTCTTAATCTTCCTGTTGAAATAATCTATAAGATTCTTTAATGAACTTTAAAGATTAACCTTATATTTCTGACTAGAACAAAAGATTCTTATTTGTAATTGTGTGTTTTATTTTACAATGCAGTAAAATGTGCATTCCTAAATGGATCAAATGGACTTTCTGCAGGTAAATGTAAATACGGTGGTTTTAAAAATTCCAATTGCTTGTAACCTGAATGTTGTTCTATCAGTTTTAAATATCAGAGTAGGTGGAGATTCAATGTTGGAAACAACACCTGTTAGCTAATAGGGAAAATACTGATGACTTAACTTCCAGACAGATCTCACTGGGGAAGTATGTGTGTGGATGAGTCCATCAGTGTGAAGAAGTTTCATGTAAAGTGGATATTTTAGAAAGGATTTATAACTTTAGTTTTAAAAAAACAAGCAAATAGGCTGAAAAATATCTAGAGTTTAAAAAATCCTCAAACTAAACCAAAAAGGAATCTTTATGTTGTATTTATTCAAGGGAAATACTAGGACATCTAAATAGAGAGTATGTCAGAGATAGAAAGGGAGCAACCATTTCTCTTAGAAATATGTTAAGATTTCTAAGATTTCAATAATCTTCTGGATTATCTAAGAAAACATCATTTTACTTGCAAGGAAATTATAGGAAGGGAAGTTACAAACGTTACACCAATTTAGAATCAGTTATTTTCCAGTTCTTTTCATAAGATTTTCTTGAGGTGACAACGTAGAGTGTATTTAAAGATTTTGCAGGAATGGACGACAGATTTTTTTTTTCCTTCCTTCTTACTCCCCCACTCAAGGGTCAGTCTTTCACACAAAAAGATTTTGTGACACACTTGATGTATTTCTTGGCTTCTCTTCAACTTTTTGGTAATTAGAAACAGTCTATTCAATATTGGTAGATGAGTAATCTATGTAATTTTTAAGTCAACTATAAACCTTTAAAAAATAGCTAAGTGTCTTTATTTTAGGTGAATGGATGTTGTATTTGAAGTGGTAGAAAAATTGATTACAGCTTGCATTCTTTCATGGCCCTAGGTTAACTATTTTTGGTGGGATGGAAAAATATTCTTCCCTGGATTAAGACTTCTCTGGAGCTGTGATGTATTTTGAGATGAACAAGAGCTTTCAAGCACAGACTAGAGTATCTTGAAGAAAGAGCTGCATGACATTTGTTGTGGTCTCACTGGAGACTTGCTGCAAGTTTGACAAGTAACAAATTTGACACCTTTGAATTGCTTTCAGTGAATTTTTTTTCTAATGCTATATTCTGTTTTCCTTAAAGTAGCGAAAAGAACGGAATTGAAGGTAGCCTCCAACTGCCATGAATGAAGGTCTAAACAGAAATATTCATAGTTGAAAAGAAGATTTGTAGCTATGTGTTTTGAAAACAAAATATGACAGAACTGCACAATTGTACAACTTGTTCTGGATGGGTATTAAACTGCATATAACTCTCCAACCCTTACCCCCAGCTTCCAAGGCACATTTCTGAGGGTATTACTGGCACCCATACAAATCACAAACATTATTAATATGGACACACTAGACCTTTGGCTGATAATAAATATTTTTAAACAACAGTAAAAAACTTTCTAAAATTTTGAATAATTAGCTAAAGAAACTTATCCTGTAGTAATGCTAAAAGTCATCACTAAACATATAAAGGAAAAAGTGGTTATCAGTGGGGGTCAACGTGAATTCACCAAGGAGAAATCCTGTTTGACCAATTTGATAGCCTTCTGTGAGGCCATAATCTGCTGGCTAGATGAGGGGAGAGCAGCACATGTCTTCCACCTTGACTTCAGCAAGGCTTTTGATACTGTCTCCCATAATATCCTCAGCAGAAAGCTCAGACAGTGCGACTTGGAAGAGTGGACAGTGAGGTGGATTGAGAGTTAACTGAATAACAGAGCCCAGAGGGTGGTGATCAATGGCACAGAATCGAGTTGGAAGCCTGTGGCCAGTGGAGTTCCACAGGGATGGGTTCTGGGGCCAGTCATGTTCAACATCTTCATCAACGACCTGGATGAGGGGACAGAGTTTACCCTCAGCAAGTTGGCTGCTGACACCAAAGTGGGAGGACTGGTTGATTCNGAAGAGTGTGGCCAACAGGTCAAGGGAGATTCTCCTGTCCCTCTACTCTGCCCTGCTGAGGCCTGATCAGGGGTACTGTGTCCATTTCTGGATTCCTAAGCTCAAGAGGGACAGAGAACTTCTGGAGAGAGTCCAGTGCAGGGCTATCAAGATGATCGAGGGACTGGAACATCTTTCATACGAGGAAAGGCTGTGGGAACTGGGGCTGTTTATTCTAGAGAAGAGGAGACTGAGGGGGGATCTTATTAACATTTACAAATGTCTAAATGGTGGGTGTCAGGAGGTTAGTACATCACTTTTTTCTATGGTATCTAGTGACAGGATGAGGAGTAACGGAATGAAGTTGGAGCACAAAAAGTGCCATTTAAATATAAGAAAATATTTCACTGTGAGGGTGATGGAGCACTGAAACAGGCTGCCCAGAGGGATTGTGGAATCTCCTTTCTTCAAGACCCGCCTGGACACGTTCCTATGCGACCTGATCTAAGTTGACCTGCTTCTGCAGGTGTGTTGGAGTAGATGATGTCTAAAGGTCCCTTCCAACCCTACCATTCTATAATTCTATGATTGCAGGTTTTTGTTACAGCACCCTATAATTTCTCTGGAAGGAGCGACATGGTGTTTCTTATAAAGCAATTCAAGCCTATATTTGACTGAATACTACCTTTTCTTTTCTAATAAGTATTGTGCTTGTGTTGTATTGTTGGGTTTCCAACCCCAAATTCATTTGTAATTGGAATACTGTAGTTTCATCACAGGACTCAACTCACCCCTGTAGGTTTGTTGCTGAGGGAAACAAATTGTATTGTTCAGGCATGAGTCATGGCTCTTGACCATGTCTGAGGAAAATACTGTGCTGAATGTCATATTTCAGTGGACCTTTTGCATAGCACATTTTGTAGGACTGATGTAAATTTCTCAGAAAGGTTTTCTGAAGTTTTAGAGATTTTTAACTGAATTACTTATCTTTTTTTTTCTTTTCTTTTAAATCTTAATTTAGGAATGAAGTGTTTGAAGAAACAGCCACATGGCTGCCAATCTGTTAGAGAAACACATGATATTAGACTGAAAAACCTAAATGTTTATGTTGATGTTACTATTGTTTGGTAGGATGTTTTGGATACCACTTAACTTTCTAGTTTTATGTGGTCTATGAGATCCTGAGGATGTTTGATGGGTGCAGATTACATTCTGGACTCCCAAAGAACTTTGAATTTCTCTGCCTCAGAAATCTTTTGAATACAGGAAAAGATTTACTCATAGGATAGTCTGTGCTAAAATGCACTTTTAACATAAACTGCTTGCTCATAAGACTGAATTTGTTAATGCTGTAAAGTGTGATGGCTGCATCACTTCACAGGCCAGCATTTCCTGCCCAAGGTAATTCCACAACATACTACCTAATGTTCTGGAGAAAGAAGCTGAGAGCGTGTTATGCTGCCTGGATATGAAGAGCTAAGGCAAAAGAATATAAGCTTATTTCTCTTGTAGAAATTATGATTTCTAGTTGCTACTACTTACTGATGCCAAGAATTATTTTTGAAGTGCACTTTCCAGAAAAATCAGTTACAATGGCACCCCAAGGTACAGAATTTTTCAGACTTTTTTTCTTGTCTGCTTAGTGCAATTTTTTTTTTGTTCTTAAACCTCAGGCTGTGATTTCCTCAGAGTAGGTCATTATCCCAATGGATTCTCAAAGGAAATTCTGAGTTTTTCTGGATAGTATGAGTTGGTTCTTACAACCATGCTGACTGTCCAGGGCTGCAGCAAAAAGGACTACTATACTTTGGTAGCGTTTCTTTTGAGAATGTTGATTTGGAGTAAAAAAATTGAGCAGCTAAAGAACCAGAACCAAGAAGACAGGACTATAAGGTCAACAAGTTAGCATTCTGCTTTTCTGGCTCCTGTATCTGATGTTAGGGACCCATTAGATACTTTCTTCCATATGCCTGGATGCAAGAGGCAGTTCACCACACTGTTTTTCTGTTTAGAAACAGTATGGTTACAAAGACAAGACTCAGGGTCTGACATGTGATTGAAAAGCAGCTAGCTGAAGCTTAGAGTAAATAAGGCAGATATTATGTTGCTAGAAAAAAAAAAAAAAAAAAAACAAAACCTTCAAAGAACGGATCATGGTGTTGGCCTTTCAGTCCTTGAAAATGATTCTCTAAGTTTTTAAAGTAACGTGATACTTCAGATGCCTGTGATACTACTGTGTGTGGCCATGTAAATAGTGTCCCTCTGGCAATTTATTTTACTTGGTTCTGACATATCTGCTTGGAAGAACGGGGACATTGATACTGTAACATTTTTTACAAGTAAAATTGGTAGATATTCTGGTGGTACAGAAACATTGAATTAGCTTTCAATGCAATCCCTCGTCTGTATAAGTGAAGCTGATCTTCAACCGTTGATGATAAAAATAAATGAAACAGCTCTGATTTGTGCAGTTACTTGGAGTGTGGTTAAATTAATAGAAAAATTAAACAAGCTCTTGAGTAAGTCTCATGGCCATTTACTTTGAAGTAATCAACTCTTTAGAGCCTTTGCAGAAGACAATTTCAATATTCTCTGTAGGAAGAAGTGTGCCTTCAAAACATGTGCTAGCCACCTAAATTGTGCTAGATGCAGAATACAAAATTGGACTGCTTAAGGTGCCAGTGTGGCCAGATACAGAGAAGGCAATATCTCAGTGGAGTGAGATTTGAATACTCTGAATTCAATGCCTAAAGGATATAATGTAAATTCCTCTTTAGATATTTATTTCTTCACCTGTATTTAGTGACTGTCTTTTCAGTTGCACAGTGTATAAAGTTGGTGGATATTTTACATTTTAATTACAATGTAATTACATTACATTAAGTTTTCTTTTTGTGCCTACATATTGGTCAGAACTTTTGCATACTTTTATTTCACTAAAAAATTGAGGTTTGTTATTTTCAACACTTGGTATTTGTGTTTACATTAAATTTCTCTTCTCCCTATCTCAAAGTAAGAAAAATGTCTTAAAGGATACCTTCAGCACATATTTTCATATGACTGTTTTGCCGATGTGTCAAGTTTTCTACTAAAGTATTACTACTGCTTTTCACTTTTTAGTATTAGTCCCCATGAGTGTAGTGCCTGCTTCAGACATACAGAGAATAGCCCATATCTAAATCATAGTTTTGATAGTTTGACAGCTGTCAAATACAACTTTTTTTCCCTACCTCATTGTTAAAACATATGCTGCTCTCCAGGGGACACACAAACTTTCTGTAGATATCTTTATTGCTTTGCTTCTGTGGAGATGGCTGAGTGCTGCTGAACTGTGTCCTAAAAATTACTGTGGCACGTACGTCTGTAATGTCACTTGTGTCAATTTTCGATCTCTTCCAGAATCCTTAGTATGGTTGACAGAGCAAAAGTAGTTGAAATGAGTGCCTTTGTCACTCTAGCTCCTTATTCACTGTTCAACTCACTGTTTGATCACCATTCTTCTCATTGTCTAATTACTTTAGCAGGCTTTTCTGACACCTTTTTCTCCAGTTTTGAAGTGTTTTCCTAATGGTTCAGGGAGGAAAGATCTTATTATGCTCAGCACTGAGCAAGCGCTGTGACAGAAGCTACAGGTTAAAGCAAGGAGCTGCATGGCTAAGTGAACAAAAGTGGGCAAAGGTTTAGGTATAGGTACTGAGATATTTTAGTGAGTAGAGATAAAACTAGACTTTGTGGCCCTGGAGGCATGGTAGTTCTGCCAATATTTGTTAAAGGAGTAGAAGCTTTCAGGGATGAAAACTGTGATGAATCATTTTCTTTCCATATTCAAACGATGTTGTGTGTGTTGGATTTGTGATTGTTTTATTCCATTTTATTCTTTCAATTATGATTGTTTAGGAGAGAAAATTTAGTACATTTATTGTTTAAGTGGAAGAGTTATTTTCAGGAGTGTTAACTCTGTTTAATTATTCATATTTTAATTAGTTCTTATTATTGTCTTGAAAGGAGCTGACAATATCAGGAAATATTGGAGTCGTTACTACCAAGGATCCCAAGGGGTGATATTTGTATTAGACAGTGCCTCTTCTGAAGACGATCTGGAAACTGCTAGGAATGAACTACATTCTGCTCTCCAGCACCCACAGTTATGTACTTTGCCGTTTTTAATACTGGCCAATCATCAAGACAAGCCAGCAGCTCGCTCCGTACAAGAGGTATGTTAACATGGCACCATCTTGCCTGTTTGTATTTACTATCTGCACACCAGTGGCCCAGTATTACTTATTACCCTGACATCCTAGTTAAGAACTGCCCTCAGTTATTCTTTGCTGTAAATACATAGACCAAGAACAATCTCAGCCCCTAAGAACTTAGTCCAATGCACTCTGTACAGGCTTAGTTGTTCTGGAAAACAGACAAGTAGTATTTGGATACTGTTTTCCTGCTTTCACTGTGTTTTGCTTAGGGAGAAAAGATGCATTTAAACTACTGTTATCAAAAACTGCTGTGACAGTGGTGTTTTTTTTTTTTTTGTTTAGTTTGGGGTTTTGTTTGCTATTTGTTTTAATCTTGCTCTACCTCTTTATTCTGTTCTTTGCAACTGCTTAAAGCAATAGATTACAGCCGTAGATTGTCTGTCATGTAAAAGCTTTTTTTCTTGAACTGCTATGTGCTGATTTGAAGGCAGAGTTGGTTGCAATTCCTATTCTAGAAACCCTGAACCTGTTCTGATTTTCTTCTTTTAAGGAGTAATGTCATTTAAAGGACTCTTTCTATTAAAGATTGTATGTGAAATCTCCTGTTTGTTCTGTGAGTGGTGTTTTTTATTACAGCAGAATGAAAGCTCTTTCAGCACCTTACTGTCTTACTGCTTTGTATTTAAGCTTGTCGCTTTCTTAATAGTACTTCTTTATCATTGATTTTTCTGAAAAATGCTTATTGAGTTCAAGGCAAAACTTCCTGATCTGTAGATCACTGCTAATTGTACAGTATAGTTGTATGTACTTTCTGTACTGCTTTATTGCTGTTTATACCTCCTTCCTTAGCCAAAAGACATGGAGGATAAAAATTTAAACTTTTATGCTAAGAACTGTAAGTATGATGGCAATATAGTGGTGTTTTTCACACAAGAGAAAGATAATAAGTGAGAACAGTGTAAGCTACACTAAAATGTGCTGCTAAGTTGGTCCTTTCTTCCAAGAGTCTGTGATTGGGGGAAAAAGGGGGATTTAGATTTAGTGTATCGGTTTACATAAAAAGGTAAACTGAAATGATGCAGGGGTAGAATCTACAAGTTCTAAGTCTTATTCGTCTATAAACAGACTTAGGAGGAAGTGATGATTATTTATTTATTTATATATTTATTAATTTCTTTTAATTT